>JAJSOF020000031.1:89717370-89989870 GCA_025594305.2 Periplaneta americana | reverse complement strand
TTTCTTATCATACATATTCCGAAGTGATACAGTGTTAAAAGTTGTGTAATCAAGATGTACAAAATCTTTGTCAGTGAATATATTTTCATCATGCCAATAAAATAAAGCAGCGTAACTACTTTTAGTTGTACAGGATTCTGCATTAGGTTCTAACGAAATTCAGCATGCTTTCTAAAGTGACTATGAAGCAGTGTTGCCGAACTGTGTGGAATTCTCACACTAAATTGTTTAGTTAATTAAAGAATAAATCTGCATATAAAAATGCGGGTACAGTTGACTCTAGAGTAGCCGTGGGTGAATTATTTAAACTGCGCTTAATCTGTAGGGGTAGGCTGGGTTTTGAAGGTTTTTTTACCCTTTCTTTAAAGACTTTCTTCCGAACTTTAACAGTTCTGAGCGACAAGGAAATGCTGGACATCGCTCAAAGTTTCGGACAACTACCTGATAATGAACTTGAGGGGGATGGTGTCGGGTAGGAGAACAAATTTTACCGGCATAGGTCATGTTGAGAGGGTGTAGGAGAAAGTAACAACAATCTCAGTCACTCTTCTGGATTTATTTGTGTCTCTAATTTTTTGTACGACCCATAACAAAAATATTTTTATTACTTAAAATTAAATTGTTAAATATACACCTGGCCATGTCAGAGATTGTCGGACAATATCAAAATTCAAATTTAAATTAAAGAATGACTTTCTAGTTCATGGAATTGCTTGTTAAACACCTGTCAGGTTGCGCAACTTCAGCTTAACCAGAGCCTTCTTCAGTTACAAGCCGGAGCCATATGTCGGCAACACTGTAATCAACTGTCAAACGGAGGCCTACTATCCAGAACACGTGTTTGTGCTAATGCCGATTTTCAATGTAAATTAATGTTATAATGTAAGTGTGTGTCGATGGAATTATGTTCGCGGTCGTACCAAACGTTAATTGTTGATGTATTATAAACTAAGTGCGTGTTGGCGATAAAAACAAGACAATAAATGAAAATATGGCTGCAGTCTTCGGCAATTTTTACGGTTATTAATAACAAAATGATTGAACAATTCTTCTAAATATTAAATACTGTATAAACTACATTTTATAGTCTTACTTGTGGTTTGTGGTGTATCAGAATTCTAACCAAATTGTTGGGTCTCGCCTGCTATAGCCTATCAATAAAGTTACGCCGTTGATTTTCAAGTTCATTGCAAACAGCTGTTTTGTGATCCCATAAATGTTGCAGTTTTGTTGAAGATTCGGAATGCCTGCTATACGTCAGAACTGTCTATATTTATAGATGCATACCCTCACTTTGTTGGTTTTCAAGGTTTGTTTATTAATATTATTTCTTTTGTAATAAATTAGTTATAACATGTTTCTTTTCACTTCGTATTTACAGGATTTAAAGTTCACCGAGTTTACGCTAATTGGCACATACTTAATAGATAATGATGTATTTTGTTACGTATTATGTTGAAGGTATTTTTCTTCATTTTTTTTTTCATAGATACTTGACCTTGGCCTATTTAAAATTATATTTTAGAAAATTTGTAACAAATAATTTAGGATAACAGTATTATTACGGTGAATGGCGAGGTTCAAACTAAAACTGATTTCTTTGGCATCTGAAATATTTATAGAAAAGCACGATAGATAACCACATGACATTGAAATGTATATGATATCCTAGACCTTTCACTCAGAGGTGAAACAACATAAAGCGGCAAAACATTGTTAATTTACTACCCACATAATGGTTAATTGATTGGAATAGGGTATTGAGGAAAGTACGTCGTTATTTTATTTATTTTTGGTATAAGTAACATTCCTTTAAGTATTTATTTATTTTCCCTTGTACCATCAGTAAAAAACACGTATGCTTTTGATTTTTTAAAGTTATAAGTGGCTGTATGCAAGTACTTACGCGGTATTCTGAAACTCAAATAAAATACCATTTCGGATTCCGTAATAAATTACGTACTGTATATCAATACCTGAATCTTGATCATATGCACTTAGTTTTGTATCAATTAATGTCGAAAATGTACATGTGACAACGAAATCAAAGCGCTAAAACGTCAAACGTCATGCCTTTATTTCGCTTCCGCCCGCCTCCATTCAGAGTTGCCAAACCTACCCATGCTCCGGCTTGTAACGGAAGATAGCTCTGGCTTAACCCATGGAATGTGACATAAAGATTTTGTCACTCTCACAACAATGAAGGAAGTGGGCATGGCTACTTGGTCTCGGGGGGGCCGAGTGAGAAACGGGGTTACTCTGTTCTCAGAACACGTGCGTGACTCGGCCGTGTGAGTCAGGTCGTAACACTTCAAGTTCATAAGGACGATAAGGCAATTTTTTATTCGGAATTAAGAAATGTCGTGACGTCAGTGATTCATTCTCCAGCCACTGTGACTAATTTCCAGAAGCGATTTCGTACGCCAGTTTCCCCGACAAAACAACATTAACTTACGTGAATTGCGCATAAATATTTGATGAATTTCATGGAAAAGCGGCGTAACTTGACTGCTGCATTGTCCAAGGGCAGGATTTATCAACTGATGAAACTATTTCGGCTTTGGGAATGGTACAAAATGATGTGATCTACAGTCAAATATGAATCGTCCTCAGTGGCGGCCCAGTGTTGCCGCTGAAACAGAAGTCCACTAATTTAAACATAACCGAGGGAGGGAGATTGGCTGTTAAGGGTAATCAAAATTCTTAGCTCGTTTTCTTCCAAGGGAAACAAAACTAGAAATTACTGCATAAAAAAGAATCCTGACACAGGCAAAAATACTATGAGCTCTTTCTCGCGTCACTAACTTTCAATCCGGCATTTGTCTTTGTGGCTGAAGGAAACCATAAAAAACCTCAATCAGATTAGCCGGCCACGGAATTTAAACCCGGGATCTCTCGAATGCGAATTTTAAATGCTACCGTCTCAGCCAGCTCGCTCTGTTTCCCCCTCCTTTCAAAAGTGGGCTACGCAGCTTATTTCTAGGCGCGGGGTATTCGAGAAAATATGGTAGTTCCCACGTGAAAAATTGATCTTATTTCGTGAGTGCATTTCATAATTTTTCCATGAAAGCATACGTTATAGATATATACCAAAGCATTCTCTAATATGAAATTCGTTGATAAATATTTGAGAAAATAAAGACCTGGCCTCTTTAAAATAAAACAAGTGAATTTATTAGATTAATATATTATACCATTTTACTGTGAAATGCGTAAGTAGACCTGTCATGTTTTTGTACTGAAAATGACTTAAATATGGTATATATAACACATTATTTTTATTATTTATTGGTATTTAAAAATTATAGATTACGCATTTTATTAAGAACTCGACAATGCGAGTATATTAAAACGATTTTTTAAACACTGACGAAATGTGATTATTAGAAAATCAATACATGTGCAGCATAAGACATTTACCAAATCAAAAAATATTAACAGATCTGTATATTATCAATTATACTGTGTATCAACAATGTAGTGAATATTTCGAGTATAACAATGTCATGTGATTTGTATGAAGAGTCCACTGCAAGAATGATGGATGTCACTTACTTGTCGAAAATGAACCAAGACTGTCAATGCATAGCTTAAGACATATAGAATGTACATAGAGAGTTATATGACATTAACACTGATAGTCATTGTCCGGTAATGATCGGAAAATCACAGATAAGCTTTGAGCGCTAAGCATTTCAAACTTTCAATTGCCTCTCCTGCAAAATGTATTCCAAAAGATATCCATCATTCTTGCAGTGTTATACTGTATTGAGTAGAGTTCGTCTCAACTACGTAGTGAATATTTCTAAAATAACAACGAAATGTGAAGACTGGAAAACCAATACATCTTCAACATAATAAATTTACCAATTCATCAAAAACTATATAAAGGGTGAATCGTAGGGGTCTATATCGAATACTTTTCTCTTAACTACGTAGTTAATATTTTTAAAATTACTAACGAAATGTGATAGATTCGAAAACCAATACAGCTTCAACATAAGAAATTTGCCAAATCATAAAAAATCATTAACACGATTTGTGTATATGGACTATAGTTCGTTTCAATAATGTAAATGAATATTTCTAAAAATACTAACGAAATTCGGGACAGATGCATTATAGGGGCCACCATCACGGGACAGATGCGATGATTATGATCGACATGGTTACGTTTCTGTGATGTCGCATAGAGAAACGTAACCCATCACAAATTATGAAAGAAATGCACTGTCCGATAAAAAAAAAAGGTCAAAAAAAAAGGTCAGAGGAAGTAATGGTTCGATTAGCGTTTGTAACATTCGATATTCGATAAGCATTAAATGCTACCAAATTAAAAAAATAATAAAAAAAGTTTAATCAGTTTGTTACTACTGATGTGATTTAGTCACTTCGTATTATATTTTTGGTCCAGGGAAAATATATTTCACTATTACTGCCGTTATTTCTATTTTGAAGTAGGCTGCAAGTCAACAATATAAAACTGACTGTCAATTTAGAAGTTGGCAACATATTTTATGTCGATTATAACAACAATACATGTCGATAGTAGCATTCATACCATTCAACCAATAAGGAGATTGGCCCCTATAATGCATCTGTGCCCGAAATTCTATAATCAATCCTTGCACAAAATAAAAAAGTTACCAAATCATTTACAACTTAATATTATCATCTGAAAAAGTCTGAATTGCCGGGACATGCAGGGTTTCTGTAATTCACGACTAGCAACAATAATTTTATCTACAGTAATCTCACTAATGGTTTTAATTTATCTAGAGAAAATCAAAACTCGAGTGGGATTTACTTGACTATTACACGATTAGAAGAAAAATTGTATAAAGATTAGAAGAAATAAAGCACTCTAATGCAATAAAATATTAATTAACTTACAAAAATATGTATTAAACTGTCTTCAAATGTATTGTTTTCCCATCTCATCATTACAAATATTCCACAAGATGGCAGTAGTACAGTACGTTATTATCGGCTGTTTTCTTGTTACCAGTTGTGCCAACAATACAATCTTCATTGAACTCTATGAGCATCTACTAGTCAGGAAGATTTTGTTGATTCATTTTCATTAAAACAATTGTATTCCACTTCAATATAAATATATATTAAACAATTTCTGATACGTGACTATCCATAATATCATACAACAGAAGCTATAACAAAACACAAATAATATAAACAAGATAAATGATAGAAAAGTTTTAATTAAGTATGACGAAATAAACATGAATAATTTTAAAAGATACAATTACTGAAAGTACAATGTTGGCAAACAAAGAAGCAAATGCTAGGGAGGTGATAAAAACAAATGCTAGAGAGATGATATAAATTGTAGGGTAATCATGGCGATTAGTTGAAACACGTCGTTCCATACCGTTTTATTGGTCAAAAGTAGTAAGACGTAGTAAAATTGTAACAGTCTGTTTAAAACAACTTTTGGACGAAGAAGATGGAGAAGGACAATTGAAGCGGTGAGATCAATAACCATTCAAGTCCATGTACACAAATTTCGAGAAAAATGCAAGAAACGTTTTTTATTTCTTACCTAATTATTATTTTTTGCACATAATATTTCTGGTTGTTTTCGAGATCAAGACAAAGTAGTATACCAACTTTTAAAGTCGTAACACTTGTGGAAATATCCAAAATTTAATTTCAAATTTGGAAAAAAATGAATGGCCAGAAGTGGATTTGAATTGTTATTGATCTCACCGCTTCAATTTTGTTACCTTATAAAGAATTTTAAATTCATAATGTGAATGCAAGAACTAGGTAACTCGAAATTTGCGTTTTTTAGTTATCTCTGTTAGAGCATGGCAAATATCGCGCAGAATGTAATGCAAGAACTAGGTAACTGATCGAAAGATACCAGCAACATCTGTTTTTCAATGTAACAAATAGGTAAAAGAAAACAAGACACATTTCTTAGTGCAATAAATAAGTAAATAGGCAATATCTCAAAATAGGAAAAATTGAGTTACCTAGTTCTTGCATTCAGGTGACGGTATTTAAGCAACGAAGTTGAAAAAAGTACACAAACATACAAAAATGCAAAATTATGTGAATAGTACCTAGGTACATTCAATTCTTCAAATTCCTTTAATTCTGTTAAAAAAAACATAGAAAAGAAAACCGATTTCTTTTAGTTTCTAAACAATCCCACACGACTGGAATTTGTGGTACTTCTACGAACTGTACACTGAGCACTGGACGTGTGGGGTTTCTGCACTACTTGAAAGGCCTATGTATGAACACTATATCCATAGGAAAAATTGAATTTGAGAAAAATTGTGACCATAGTTTCCTCCAATTAAAAATTCGTACCTATACTGGATGTATAATCTTTTCGCTGTAAGAAAAATCCTAATGTAAACAATAGCACTTGACTGAAGTGAGGCTTCATTGGCCACTGTTTGGCGCCATAGATTCTCAGTACATGTTCCCGCCTACTGTTGTACATTCTGTTTCATGTTAAACATTTCCCGTTACTCATCAAGTAGGCCTAACCTCACTACTATGCAGTTGTTTGCTTAGGAAACATTTACTTTATAATTACTGTAATTAAATTATCACATAACTTATTATATACCTTTAAGACTATTTGTTTTTCCGCTTTTGAGAGGGTTTCCACTCTTATGATTAATAACCACACACACCGAGGATGCAGAAGCCATACTATGACAACTACGAGCTCAAGTGACGCCAGCTTGTTATAAGAACAGACTACCGCGGTGTTACTGTTGGTATTCATCCGCGTTCATTGTACATAATAATATATAAAAATAGTTTTTCTTTTACATAGCATTTTACATATGAGTGAAGTTATATGTTTCATCGTATTTAACAACTAGAATTCAATTTTTTATTTTCAAACTAGCCGTACCCGTGCGCTCCGCTGCACCCGTTAGAAATAAATATAAAGTAATTACATAATTAAAATAGGACATTTGATCCAGGGAACATTCGTGTTTGATAGAAGGATAAATCGTTTAATATGTTACTAAATTTAAATTGCATCCAAATAATTAAAATGCGATCATTTTGGTCCAGAGACACTCATTTGGCGCAATGACAATTCCTTTAACATGTTTCTTAATTTTTATTTCATGCAACCATAGTTCAATGAAGATTGACATCATTTAGATTTAATGTGTATATTTTATTTTACTTGTTATAGGTTTCCATTGAATTATGGTAATAACTTAATTTTAACCCTTGTTTTCTACGTATTCAGTAAATGCGCTTGGCCCACTATGGTTCTGAACCCTTCAAATAATTATAAATTATATTATATTATATTATATTATATTATATTATATATTATATTATATTATATTATATTATATTATATTATATTATATTATATTATATTATATTATATTATATTATATTATATTATATCAGAATTTACTGTAATAACATTATAGCATTATGTCCATTTAGAGAAACTACACTTTCCAATGGTGAAATAATAATTAATTATACAAATCGGTTAATTTAGCTTCCGATATTACTTCATACAAACACAGAAACATTCTCTGTAGGCTATCTTTCATAGCTTTCGATTGTTGCTGTCCAAGGTCCCTTATAGACGAAGTCATTTGTTTTTAATTCATTACACGGCCGTAGATGGCAGTTATTTTAATTTTAAAACTCATTTATCTCATTAAATATCAGTCCTATCAACATTTTTTAAGGAATAAAACTTATCGCAAATTATTTTTAAAGAAACTTTTGTTATGTAACATTTTTCACAAAAATCAATAATAAGCTAGATATTTCGATTTATTTAATTCAGGCCTCCTTATAACCCCCATTTTAAATAATGTATTTTGAATGCCATATAGCCTAAAATCTAAGTTACAACGAACTTAATTTATATTCCAATTTTCATCGAAATCCGTTCAGCCATTATCGCGTGAAAAGGTAACAAACATACAGACAGACAGACAGACATACAAACAAAAATTTCAAAAAATCGGTTTTCGGTTTCAGGGTGGTTAATTATATATGTTAGGACCAATTATTTTTGGAAAATCGAAAATTACCAGAAAAATTTCGGCTACAGATTTATTATTAGTATAGATAATACAAAATTATGGTTTCCAAATACGAACTATATTTTCCTGCGTCATGTGAGTGTTTCGACTAGGATCCAATCACGGGTATGACAGCAACGTGCTTATGTTTACATTAGGATTTTTCTTACAGCGAAAACAGTATAGTGCATATTTCTAAATTACTAACATTGTGTGGTTGGCTTGGAACTTCTATGGGGCTGATACCAGGCGACTTTAACGCCCCGTGATCAACATGTTGAAGGAAAACTGACAAGTTTACAGCAATACGACCATTCCTGCTTCCACGCCCTCGATTACGGCGAGATGGGAACTTGATATGCATTTTAGAGATTATCTCATCAAGAACTTGTTCAGAAACAGGAGAGAAACGCGGTCCGAGTGATTTTTAACGTGATCCACTTTCTCAAGATGCATGTCGATGGCAGTCTGATTTCCGATCGTGAACACAGTTTTATGGGACGCTTCTTGAGAACAACCTTCACCTTGTTGTGGGAGTATCGGTCACTGGGGTGACCTCCACGAGATGCAATCGGCAAGAAGTGGCCACGGGCTTCCGGCACGCGTTCTGGTCTCCAAGCATGACTACGGGGAGGAGTGGCGTGACCGACGCCACGCGTTGGAACATCCGACTGCTTTAATATACATAATAATAATAATAATAATAATAATAATAATAATAATAATAATAATAAAACGGGTTACATCAGCTGCTTGTCTATGCGGATGACGTGAATATGTTAGGAGAAAATCCACAAACGATTAGGGAAAACACGGGAATTTTACTGGAATCAAGTAAAGAGATAGGTTTGGAAGTAAATCCCGAAAAGACAAAGTATATGATTATGTCTCGTGATGAGAATATTGCACGAAATGGAAATATAAAAATTGGAAATTTATCTTTTGAAGAGGTAGAGAAGTTCAAATATCTGGGAGCAGCAGTAACAAATATATATGATACTCGGGAGGAAATTAAACACAGAATAAATATGGGAAATGCCTGTAATTATTCGGTTGAGAAGCTTTTATCATCCTGTCTGCTGTCGAAAAATCTGAAAGTTAGAATTTATAAAACAGTTATATTACCGGTTGTTCTGTACGGTTGTGAAACTTTGACTCTCACTTTGAGAGAGGAACAGAGATTAAGGATGTTTGAGAATAAGGTGCTTAGGAAAATATTTGTGGCCTAAGAGGGATGAAGTTACAGGAGAATGGAGAAAGTTACAGAACACAGAACTGCACGCATTGTATTCTTCACCTGACATAATTAGGAACATTAACTCCAGACGTTTGGGATGGGCAGGGCATGTAGCACGTATGGGCGAATCCAGGAATGCATATATTGTGTTAGTTGGGAGGCCGGAGGGAAAAAGACCTTTAGGGAGACCGAGACGTAGATGGGAAGATAATATTAAAATGGATTTGAGGTAGGTGGGATATGATGATAGAGACTGGATTAATCTTGCTCAGGATAGGGACCAATGGCGGGCTTATGTGAGGGCGGCAATGAACCTCCGGGTTCCTTAAAAGCCATTAAGTAAGTAAGTAAATAATAATAATAATAATAATAATAATAATAATAATAATAATAATAATAATAACAATAATAACAGAGGAAGTGTTTTTTCGTTTAGAAGTCTACATGTTTTGAATACTGAACGTAAAATATCGTCGTGTTTATTGCTGAATGTCCTTGTAAATGGTACACCGAACTTAGAAGTTTTTAAGATATAAATTGTTATAAAAATAATTTCCTAAAAATCTAACATATTTCCTTCTGTTTACTATGACTGTGTGTGTATTATATATTTTTGTACATCTTAACTGATGAATTGTATTATGCTGTAAATTGAATAGTAGTCTGCATAGCTGAACTGATGAATTATTGTTTATGCTTATAAATTGAATTAATCTACTTGATATGAATTGTACAATTTTATATAACTTAATGACAGTATGTTTGTAAACTGAATTAATCTGTTTACTATGTATTGTATATTTCTGTATGGCTTGCTGATGAATTGTATATGCTGTAAATTGAATAGTAGTCTGTATAGCTAAACTGATGAAATGTTATGCTTGTAATTTGAAGTAATTTTCATGACATATTATAAATTTTTATATGTCTCAACTGATTGAATTGTTTATACTTTTAAATTGAATTAACTTACTAGCTATGTATTATATTTTATAGCTCAATTATTGATAAATAATTGTTTAGGTTTGTAAGGACAAAACTAAAATTCTTTCATCATTTATCACAATACACTACTCACTGTCGCCCTGGGTAGCGTAGTCGGTATAGCACTGGCCTTCTATGCTCGAGGTTGCGGGTTCGATCCCGGCCGAGGTCAATGACATTTAAGTGTGTTTAAATGCGACACGCTCATGTCAGTAGATTTACTGGGATGTAAAAGAACTCCTGCGGCACAAAAATTCCGGCACACTGGCGACGCTGATATAACCTCTGCAGTTGCGAGCTTCGTTAAATAAACCATAATTTAAATTTTACACTGTCTTAAATTGCGGAGGATATTGAGAATTCAATGAATGGTTTTCCCGAAACACGCTATGAAATGTTTTATACACAACAATTTTTATCTCGAGAAGGAAGCAAAAACGAGAAAATTGTATTATGAAGTATCTCAAAGAATAACCTCCCTGAAATTAATGACATTACTTACGGTTCACTCTGTATAAGAGCTATTCCATCTCAAATCGACCGAAATACAGAGAAAATTGACCTTACAATTTCTAAATACAATGAAACTTTTGTGTACGTAGAGAACTGTGATACAATGCTTTGTGCAAAGTTTGAGGCATCAGAACTTCATAGTGTTTCAATTAAAAATATTTAAATTTATCGTATTTTCATAAAAATTGCAACTTTAAACTGTTGTAGCTCCGAAACCATTTCACGCAATGATCAAAATCATGGTTTATTTTGATGCTGAGAAATTAAAGTTTATATTGGCATATAAACAGATTTTCTTAATTTTTATGGAAATGGAGAAATTCAGATTTTTCCTCATTAAGACGCCTTTGCTTAGGAAAAAATATTTTTAAAATATATAGTTAGATTCCGCATTGAAAGTACAAATAAACACATTTTTTTACTGATAGTATGTTCATAAGAAAGTATTGAAAATATCAAATAAAGAAAATAAATAGTACGCGCGTGAACTAACCAGCTAACTGTGAGGCGGGAGCTACCGAGATAAGCAAGGCCAGACACGTGATGTGTCGTCTAGTAGCGCATAGCTGGGCTAGCTTTATCACAAGTTTTCATAAACACAGGAGTAAAATGACGCCCAACGCTCGCTTATCTTCAGCTCTCGGCCAGTGCATGCGGTACTGCGCCGTTCAAGTCTAGGCGTGTGAAAATAATCTATTTAATACCCTCGAAACTTATTGCCGACCCACTAAGCAAACAATGCCGAATCCCTCTTAATAATGCAAGGTTATTTCTCAATATTTTTTTACGTTTTTACAAATTAGCAAAAAGCCTGAAAGTAAGTAAAATCAGATTATCTATCTCTCTGTGTACAATAAAAATAAGGATTACTTCTTAACATAACCTACCAAATGTCAGTTTCAAAATGAGCTCCCGTTCAATGTTCTTAAATGGTTCCAGAGTTCTGAGCGCTGAAAGAGGCTTGTTTTTATAAAATACGCTAAATTTGTCGCTCAAAAATACGAAAACCGTTTGACTTTCGATAGTATATTTTTGAAAATGCACTGTCCTCATCACCTTGTATAAATAGGGAAAAATTAGAGTATAAAAAATGCGAGGTTTTTTACTGATCGATTTCATATGGAATAGCCCATATACATGACGTATCATTCACATTTTTAAAGAAAGATAGTAAACCCCACAAAAATTGGATTTAGCATAATTTTTCATATTGTTTTAATGTGCATATTTCAAGCTTTGTGTAAATAAATTCTAGCCCTATACTCGTTATCATTATCAACGTCTCGGAGAGATTTGAATGAAAATATCTCGGATAGAACTGCAACCAATAATGTGGTTCATCTCCATACGTCATCTCCGAAGCTCATATGCATATCAACTTCTAACCTTATTACTTACGATATTAAATAGAAGATAAAATTGAGAATGCTGAAGAAACACAATTTGCATATTGTAATGTTGAAGGAAATTACAGAATCCTCACCTCATTTCCGACCTTGTCTGCCACAATTTCGTTCCCAAAGAATCGAACCTGAGGTCACAGATAAGTCCTTTCTCTAGCGTTATTCAGCGGAGGAACATCCCTGTCTTGGACAGCGAAGCAAAAGGCCATGAGGCCACATTCAAACGTTTTGCATGTGGTCTTTGAGGTTCAAAGTTTGACAGTAAATGCTATTACGACGTTACGCTTTGAAACAGAAACCCTCTCCCATCACAGTTCCAGCATCTGTAACAGACGTGCAATTCAATACAGCTGAAACTCATTCACTGTCCCTACATCCTCCACAAAGGAGCATCAATTAGACAAGTCTGTTAAGTAGTTTTATCTTCAATCCGGCTCCTCTTGTCAACGTCTAAGCAGTTTCATGCTTGTATCCCCATCATTTTCATTATCTCTCTCATAGGCACGGTTTCTTCAACCTTTGTTAAAATACACCTAACATAGCGTTACTTAACTGTAAGCTAATAGTACATTATGCAACGAGCCTATAATGGTAGTAATTAAGTCGCGAGTAATTTTCATACGAGCGTCTTAATTACCATTATAGTCAAGTTTCATACGACTTTTAATGCTCGACCATATTTCTAACTTGAAATTATTCAGAAGTATTCATTTTATTCTTATATGACTGAAGAGCGGAAGGGACCTTGTGCATAGCTCGTAAATTGTGAGATGTGCGCAGACGCGAAAGTATTGATTTTTTCCGAGGAACAGATGTCCACATTGACCTTGATATAATCTAGAGAGTAAACTAAATATTAATATTGATATAACATTGAAATTAAATTAGACATTGAAAAACGAGATTACAAATTGAATTTATTTGAATATTATTTACAATTAACGCTAATTATTATAGTAACAGAACATAACCTTCTGCGACAGTATTGGATTTCCAGCCTCCGTGACTTTTCGCTAATTGTCTTTCGATTGCATATCCGAGAATAATCGATACTTGCGGTTTTATAATGGTACAATCAGTACAATGGAGATATCCCATTGGCTGAAGAACTGAATTATAATGAATAGGTGTACTTTAATGAGGTGCATTAAAGGGCTAATACCAGGTGTATAATTACTACATTTCGGCATGGTCGAGCATAAAAGTAAAAATTGCTGTTAAAAATATTGCGTTTCTTCAACTTTATATTTCACATTTTAACATACTGTTTGTTAACTCTCTGTTAAGACCAGAGATTGAAAACAAAATACGCTCTGAGCTGTTATCGCGATGTCTGGACGCGGATGTAGTCTGGACTTTGGAACTGTCACATAAACGTACATCAGTCGCAATCGCTGTGAATCACATATCGGTCCCCTACTTTTTCTAGTGTTTATAAATGATCTTGCTCCCCCCCCTAATAGAAGATGTAGGTCATCCCATATTATTTGCAGATGACACAAGTATAGTAATTACAGTCAATAACTCCAACACATTCCAATCTTCAACAGAGGAAATTCTCTTCAAAATATGTGACTGGTTCTCAGTCAATAAATTGGTATTAAATAACATAATTCAATTTAAATCCTGTCCAAATTCAATGTCGCAAATTTCTAGCGCAATAATTAATAACAGATCTCTATTAGAAACAACAACCAAATTTCTTGGCTTAAAATTCGACAATGTGTTAAATTGGAAAAATCATATTAAAGAAATTACCCCCAAACGAAATTCAGGTTGTTTTGCTATTAGATCTATGCAAAAGATAGCAAATATCAATACCTTAAAAACAATATACTTTGCATACTTCCACTCGGTAATGAGTTTTGGAATAATATTCTGGGGAAATTCCACAGACAGTAACAATATATTTCTATTACAAAAAAAGAGTAATTAGAATAATAGTAGGTGCCAAATCTAGGGAATCGTGTAGGACCATTTTCAAAAAACTACAAATAATGCCCATGGCCTGTCAGTATATCTTTTCATTAATAATCTTCCTCGTATGTAATCGTGAAAACTTTGTAACTAATTAAACAGTTCATAGCATAAATACACGTCAAAAAAATGACTTTCATACTCCATCGGCAAGTCTATCGTGCTATCAAAAAGGAGTGCGTTATATGGCAGTAAACATTTTTAATAGCTTCCCTATGGATATAAAAAATGAAACTCAAAACATAAAATTATTTAGGGCCAAATTAAAGAAGTACCTAATTTCTCACGCCTTCTATTCTGTAGGTGAATTCATGACATTCAATAACACTTCATGAAATTTATAGTAAAACTTTGTGTTATACTAGTAGACTATATTGTAAATCTCGTCTGTATATATTTCATCTAGACTATAAATTAAGATTTTATAATAGTATTAAGTTTTTTGACTTGTTCCATATTCTAGCTGTAAGCAATGTATGAATACCATGGAATGTTAATAAATACAATACAATACAATACAATACAATACAGGTCCTAGGCTGCACGACACTTTATGCACAAGATATCTAAATTCTCTTATTAGACCAGTAAGGCTCAGAGAAGTTACTGTTGCGTGCCGCTTGCATTGCTGTGTGATAGCTATCTGCATGTCTGGCAATCGACCAACAGACACAACGAAGTATATTTGCTGCAGTAAATGATTTTTATTTGCGAAGACATCTTGATAAATGAACGAGTCATTAGTGGCAGAGTGTACTTCCAGGTCATTAGTATGACATTCCCTTATTTTATCACTATAACGCATAAGCAGAATGAACGGTCTCTTGAGTTTTCACGCACCTTATGAGGAGGGAAATTGTCAGAGGTGTGGTTTATTTCGCATAGTATTTATCGTCTAATCTAGTCACTGTTCACATTTACTTTTTCAACCATTCAGAAGATCAAATGAAAACGTTAACTTTATAATGTTCGTCACCTGCAAAGGCGACTTGATTATGGCTCTGCGCATGTCTACTCACGTGATATCTTGAACTAAATTGGTTTGTTCAGGTGCTATACTCTGAATTAAGTACAACGCTTGTAAGTGTGAAAACATTGTGTTTTATTAATTTAGTTTCTCTGTGAAGAATATAACATTTCTACCATTAACTTTCAGCGTATTCCGAATCTCACCGGACCGGTCGACAACAGTGACGTCACGCTGCAGCGGCGAAATAGGAACAAAACTGCTGGAAGGATCGATGGCTGTCGTGGCGACTGTATAAGTTGTTGTCTGTGCTAAGCTAACAAAATTTTGCGAAATTTCCGTACTGCCATCTCGTTCAAAGAAAAGATAGCATAAACAATTTATTTCTTGAGCCGGTAGTAATAACTGGTCCGTTGACATGTTCGCTCATAAGCCATTAACATATTGTTTTTACGTTGTGCTCATTACAAACAATACAGCAGAACACACCGCCATGACACAACAATGCACGATGTCATTCGTCTGCTAATTCCCGCCCTATACAAGAAACAATCAGATTCACTGATGGCGGCTGATGGAGGCTGCCACCACCTCTGCAAGCTGATGGCACCCGAGCGACACCGGTGGAGCATCAGTGACGCCATCGGTGGAATTCGGAACACTGTGATGCCATCAGATTGCTCAGCGCTGAGATTCGGAATACGCTCTTTGCACAAGTGCTTTAATTTCATTATAATGTAACTACCACCATTAATTAAAAGCAGTAGATATATAAATCAATAATGAAGCATATCGGAACTCATGTCGATACGTACATCAATATCGAAGAAATGAATAGAAGTATTTTGCCCACGTGCATATGTGCGCAAAAGCACACTAAATTGGGTCTCCCAGATACTTGACGATTATTATACAAATGTATATAATTATTTTAGTCCATGAGCCAGGAACTGATGACTGTATTTAATGATGATAATGCTGATGACGGCAATGATGATGATGAAAATTAAGATTATTTTTTATTATTTTACTAGGTTATTTTACGACGCTTTATCAACAGCTTAGGTTATTTAGCATCTGAATGAGATGAAGGTGATAATGCTGGTGAAATGATTCAGGGGTCCAGCACCGAAGTTACTCAGCATTTGCTTATATTGGGTTGAGGGAAAACCCCGGAAAAAAACCTCAACCAGGTAACTTGTCCCGACCGGGAATCGAACCCGGGCCACCTGGTTTCGCGGCCAGACGCGCTAACCGTTACTCCATAGGTGTGGACAATTAATTAAAATTATAACGACAATAAAATATATCACACTTTTGTTTCTTTTCCTTGCAAAAGTTTTATTATTATTATTATTATTATTATTATTATTATTATTACTATTATTATTATTATTATTATTATTATTATTATTATTATTATTATTACCCCTGAAACTTTCCTTAATTAGTTTGTAGAACTCGAATAATGTGAATCGGCATGTTGCCAGAATTACATTTGTGACTTGCACAATATCTGTAATTGTAATTACTATACAACCGAACTGCTTCAATAAAATCGCTGCATTTGGTACTCAATCGCTTTGTGCAGACGGTATTGCACAGATCTGTACGGAGTTGTTGCAAGACATAGACTACAAAAAATACAAAGCTTTGTTCATGCTTGAATTACTTGAAACGCGTTCTTCACGGTGTGTAGTTCTCCTTGATGTGCCCGCAAAACCAGCTATGGCAAGAGTTTAAATTGATAATTCATACTAAGCAATCTGTGACAAAGCTAATTTTGAGAGAAAAAAAACTGTCAATATTAGGGCCTACTTCAGATTTTTATTGATCGTCGAATAATTTAGGCGTACTTGTGTAATTGAAAGCTTTGTTTTTAGTTCAATCTCTTGATTTTCTAACCAAAGAAACTCCCATGCCAATTATTCAGGCATATATACTTACCGGTACCTCTCTAAATAGATTTCTACCTTTATATTTATCCTATCCATCTGTATCTATTTATCGTCGTTGTTCCTGGAATAACTCATATGTGCAAAATATACCATTTTTCAGTAGGAGGAAAAAACACATTAAATTGTCCTATGGCAGCCGTACATAGGGGATTGTGAATTCTTACATTTTAGAAAGAAAGAATTACAATTACATACTTACTTACAAATGGCTTTTAAGGAACCGAAGGTTCAGCCCTCACATAAGCCCGCCAGCGGTCCTATCCTGGGCAAGATTAATCCAGTCTCTATCATCATATCCCACCTCCCTCAAATCCATTTTAATATTATCCTCCCATCTACGTCTCGGCCTCCCTAAAGGTCTTTTTCCTCCGGAATAACACTCTATATGCATTTCTGGATTTGCCCATAACATGCCCTGCCCATCTCAAACGTCTGGATTTAATGTTTATTATGTCAGGTGAAGAATAAATCAGTTCTGTGTTGTGTAACTTTCTCCATTCTCCTGTAACTTCATGTTATGTTCCTCTCTCAGAGTGAGAGTCCAAGTTTCACAACCATAGAACAAACCGGTAATATAACTGTTTTATAAATTCTAACTTTAAATTTTTCGACAGCAGACTGGATGATAAGAGCTTCTCAACCGAATAATAACACGCATTTCCCATATTTATTCTGCGTTTAATTTCCTCCCAGTGTCATAGGACATTTTATTATTTGCTAAATCACTATTTAAGTTATGTAATAGAGCAAAAATCTGAAAATCGATAAATATGTCACACAGGAGTTATTCCAGGAACAACGACGTTATATTCCTCCATTCATATACCTATTCATATCCACAAATAAACACACCTGTGCATATATATTCATATCCATAAATCCATAAACCTATTCATATCCATACATATACATCCATCCATTCACCTATTCACCTCTCTCCATTCATAAACTCTAACTATCCACATACATCCATATTTTTTTAAATATTTTATTGGGTTATTTTACGACGCTGTATCAACATCTAGGTTATTTAGCGTCTGAATGAAATGAAGATGATAATGCCGGTGAAATGAGTCTGGAGTCCAGCACCGAAAGTTATCCAGCATTTGCTCGTATTGGGTTGAGGGAAAACCCCAAAAAAAAAACTCAACCATGTAACCTTGCTCCAACAGGGATTCGAACTCGGGCCACCTGGTTTCGCGGCCAGACGCGCTGACCTTTACTCCACAGGTGTGGACTACATCCATATTCACTCATCCATATGCTGTACCTATTCATATCTCTACATCCATCTACTTTACTTATCCATATCTATCAATCCATCTATCAAATGCAAAACTCGCCTTGTCCAGGCAAAGTGATTTGTGAGAAAACAGGATAAAACCGTTATGGATATGGACAGTTTTGCATTTGATAGTAGTTTTCTGAGCTCTATGGAAGAGGAATTAGACACGAATATATATATATGCGCAATTTCAATGGAAAATTTTGTCACACTCTTAACAGTTGGTCTTCCCTTCTCCCTTTTCTTAGAAAAAAGTATAGATTTCGTAATTATGGATCAACAACTAGGTAACTATAGTTTTTTTTACAAGATTACAAAATTTTATTGTAAGCAAAAAATTAAATACAATAACAAATATTTTACAATATTATTGTAATAGGCCTACTCGTATATGAACATTCTTCAAAATTGGAAATTGATTACCAATCTCATAGTAAAATAGCCTACATATTACAATTTATTGTATAAATACAATGCAACTGGGTCACACCCGAAAAAGCAAGATGCTTGAGGTCGGGTGTGGCCAAGAATGAAAACTGGATACAAGAAAAAAAATAAGTGAAATAATAGGCTAATAATTTTAATAATAATAACAATACAGTAACAATAATAATAGCCTAATAATAATAATAATAATAATAATAATAATAATTGACCAGCCTCATGGTCTAGTGGTCAAAGCTTCTGGCTATAGTTCATGAGGTCCCGGGTTCGATTTCCGGTTAGAGCACAGGAATTTTTCCTTGAAGGAGATTATTCCTGTGTTCGTCCATGATCTGGAATTTAGGTTAAGTTTAGATTTAAGACCTCTCCTGGCTCCACATTATCATAATCATCCTATCACATCATCGGGGTAATGTAACTCCGCCTTCCTGGCGCCCCAACCTCAGAAGTGGGTTACAACTAAGCCACGGCCAGGAGAGAAGACCAGAAATGTCGAAAAGACAACCTGGTGGCATTGGGGGAAAAAAATTCTCAGGAAAATATTTGGGGCTAAGAGGGATGAAGTTACAGGAGAATGGAGAAAGTTACACAACACAGAACTGCACGCCTTGTATTCTTCACTTCACATAATTAGGAACATTAAATCGAAACGTTTGAGATGGGCAGGGCATGTAGCACGTATGGGCGAATCCAGAAATGCATATAGAGTGTTAGTTGGGAGGCCGGATGGAAGAAGACCTCTAGGAAGGCCGAGACGTAGATGGGAAGATAATATAAAAATGGATTTGAGGGAGGTGGAATATGATGATAGAGAATGGATTAATGTTAATCAGGATAGGGACCGATGGCGGGTAAGTAAGTAAGTAAGTAAGTAATAATAATAATAATAATAATAATAATAATAATAATAATAATAATAATCACAACTGTGATTAAACTGTTAAATGTAATTACACATAAAGTTTAAAAAAGAATAAGAATAAAAACAAAAACGAACAAACCAACAACGATACCATTGCCTACAGTACACATAAACATACTAAGTTAAGAATAAGTTACAACATTGTTAAGGTGACAGAAAAAAAAAATAAAGAATAAAAATTTACATGATTCAAGCACTTGTTTTTTTAATAATGTATTAATAATGTTAGTTTAGGATTCCTCTTTATAAAATCATTATGTAATCTTGGACAGTAATTAGAACTGTGCCTTAGACCTGCTTCAGTCTTACATTTTGGTTCAATGAGGGGGAGCGAAATATTGTATCTTCTCGTGTTGTGGCCCTGATCGGATGATATGAATTTAGCTTGATATTTATGGTAGTGATTCAAAATAGTATACATATAAATTTGCTTGATGTTTAAAACATTAAATTCTTTATATACGAGATAAGTTGGATAATCAAGTCTTCTTTTTAAACATATTTTAATAATTCTTTTATGTAGTAATATTAATGGGCGAATGGTACTCTATGATAATCCACCCCATCTTATAATTCCATACTGTTATATGCCATAGCTTTTTCAACTGCCTATAGGATAAGAAACTGACATAATCTTAAGTCTCTTACTCAATATAACTAGATATCTGTCACACCTATAACAATGGAATGACCCACATACACACTTTTCTAATTTATTTTTAAAAATTTATTTCCTAAAATACAATACCCTACTTCTTAGAAACTGCATTCAGCAGTATCTATAATATATTTCTTATAAGACAGAGAAATGAATATATAGGCCTAATATAAAGAGAGAGACCCCATACCGCTGACAAATTTTTACACAGACAAACGTGATGATTAATTTTCTCCCAGCCGTTTAGACACAGAACCCACTGCGAAACTACACAATTAATCTCAGTTCTACAAAGAAATTCTTATTGTGCTTTGAACTATTTTCCGACAGTTTCCTGTATTTGGGTGCCAGAGTTAAATTTCCGTCCTTTTAATGCTTTCTCCAGAGGTTCAGGAACATGAATATCATTTGGCGTCAGATCGTTCTTGTACGCCGCGATTATCAACACCTTTCATTGATATTTTTGCAATTTGTATGTCGTTAATTATTTCATAATAGGTGTAAAAAAAATCCCAGCTTCATAGCGGAAACCAGTCACAAATCAATATGACGTTAATTAATTAATTAATTTATTTATTTACTTATTTACTCACTTATTTATTTATTTATTTATTTATTTATTTATTTATTTATTTATTTATTTATTTATTTATTTATTTATTTATTTATTTATTTATTCTGGTGTAGTTAAGGCCATCAGGCCTTCTCTTCTACACCACCAGAAATAAAAATACAATAATAGAAATAAAAAGGAAAGAAATATACCATAAACAAAGTAAAGCCACACAAAAATATACGCAGGTTGCAGTGACACAAACTTTAAATGAATGATTATGTATCACAATTAATTGTATCCTAATTAATTAACTAACATAAACAAGAAACTATCAGTTTTAATCTAGAGTAAAAAATAATACAAAGAAAACATAAATCAATGCTTCTAGCAATACCTAAAAAGCATTAAATAAGATAAAATTTTCCAATTTAATTTTGAATTGTGATAAAGTCCGGCAGTACCTGAAGTCATTAGGTAACGAATTCCAGAGGCGAGGTATTTCTACAGTATAGGAAGATGAGTATAAAGACGTTCTATGATGAGGGATAGAGAGAAGTGCTTGATGTCGGTTTCGAAGAGTTGTAAGAAATTGAAAGCGCGATAAGAGATAATTCGGAATAGAAGTATGGATGATTCTAAATAGAAGAGACAGTGAATGTATTGTCCTTCGTTCCTTAAGACGCACCCATGAATTATAATGAAAAATAATAGTACGCCAACTCATTACATAGAATTGGGTTCGTTTTTAATTAATACAGTACTTCAGAATTAGATTATTTAAATCAACTATTTCTGTCTTTCTATCTTCCGCATTTATTAATCACTCCAATTTGTGTATGAATAATAATGAATTCATTATGATAGTTCATTCATTTCTTTCTCCTTCATGCTTTAAATGTTGGCTCTCTTTTGTTTTAAACATATCATAATTCCATTCACCTAAGTACTTCTGTAATTAATGACGTCATCATATTAACAGAAAGTGTGACTAGATTTCTGAAATATCAAGCGCATAAGCGATTTACGCTAAAGGAATTTATAACAATCGTTGTCATTTTGTGTGCTTTATTTTTTATCTTATTTTAGCTACAGTACTATAACCCAGTAGTTTCATTTTTTTTTATTCTGATGGACAGTGAATACAAAATTATTAAATTTTTTTAGCGGGTTCAATAATACTACATTATGAAACTATAGGTATCCTACAAACAAAACTCAGCTCGAACTCCTCGCGGCGCGCATGCTATATCCCTCTTACCCCCCTGCAGTAGGCTTGAGAGCATGCTGGGAACGGGAGCATACGTCATCTGCGCGAGACAGTCACGCCCGTTGGTTTCTGCGCACTGAGTTTTGTTTGTTGGATGCCTATAGTTTATAATGTTATAAGCAGGGAAAGGATTTATATGTAAATACATATTTACTTATAAAGCTAATATAATTTATATTTTGCATTATCTTTATGTTTCACAATGTGTAGGGTTGAAAATCCTACTTTTATTTTCCATTCCATATTTTTCCATATTTTAGAGTTTAGTACATATTTTCGTTAATTTCATATATTTTCCATATTTCATATAAAACAGTCCATATTATATTAGGTTTAACAATAAAACAAAACAAAATTCCATTAACTTTTAAAAATACATTTCAACAATAGAGATTTAAACACATGTTCAGTAATCCCTTTAACATCAGAGTTATTTGAAAATTAGCAGTCCTATCAACAATGGGAAAGTAAGTTACAAAACTGTATTAATTTAATTTAAATTTTTTAACAGACTTCAGTTGTGCAGCTCAACAGTTAAATGCCAGTCAGAGTACACATAGGTTCAGTTTTGTAAATCATACTATAAAGACGGTAAATATGCCAAAAGTACGTCATTCAGTCAATTTAAAATCAAAACTAACAAGTTACATTTCAGAATTTAAAGAAGATGGTTTATCAACTGACAATAAAATATTATTTTGTAATTTGTGTCAGTGTGCAGTATCATCTACACAAAAGTTCCTGCAACAACACATTACAACTAGTAAACATCAGGCCAACAAACAACTAAATTCCAAGCAGAGACAATTGTTTTTAACACAACCAACAACATCGAATGTAAGATCTGAGTTTAACATCGACCTGTGCCGTTCTCTCATCTCTGCTGATATTCCTCTCTACAAACTAAAGAATAAGGTCTTCAGGAATTCCTTGAAAAATATACTCAACATACAATCCCGGATGAGTCAACACTTAGGAAGACGTATGCTCCATCCATCTACGATGAGACAATACAGAAGATAAGAGATGAAATTAAAGATAGTTCAATTTGGGTTTCCATTGATGAGACTCTTGACAAAGAAGGTAGACTTGTTGGTAATGTAGTTATCG
Organism: Periplaneta americana; assembly: GCA_025594305.2. Classification (NCBI taxonomy): domain Eukaryota; kingdom Metazoa; phylum Arthropoda; class Insecta; order Blattodea; family Blattidae; genus Periplaneta; species Periplaneta americana. The sequence continues at coordinate 89,966,535 of JAJSOF020000031.1, read as the reverse complement.
GTTTGTTAAGTGAACAATATTCTGAACGAATTCTTTTACATTGTGATGTTCTAGAAAAGTGCAATAACAAAACTATAGTTAAACTGTTCAACGAAGCTATGGGTATCCTGTGGCCAAAGGGTATTATGTACGATAATGTGTTAATCTTTATTAGCGATGCTGCCCTTATATGGTCAAAGCTGGACAAGCATTATCTGTTGTATATCCTAAATTGACTCATTTTACTTGTGTGGCGCATGCATTTCATCGTGTGGCAGAAGTGGTCAGAGACAATTTCCTAAAGTAGATTTGTTGATTTCATCAGTGAAAAAGTATTTCTCAAAGCTCCCAGTAGAGTTAACGTGTTGAAAGAAATGTACCCTGAAATTCCATTGCCACCAAAGCCAATTTTAACTAGATGGGGTACATGGCTAGAAGCAGTTGAATATTATGCCGAACATATAGACTCTATTAACAATGTTCTCCTTATTTGCATTGGATTTATTGAAGATGCAGTCTCAATTGATACTGCGAAAACAGTTACCTGTGACATAAGTGTGAAGAATGACTTAGCTCACATTCAGCATACATTTTCATGCATCATAAAAACGCTCAAAAGTCTCCAAAATAGGCACCTTTCACTATCTGAAAGTTTTGAAATTAAATAGTACTGTGGAACAACTGAATCGTGGTAGAGGTAAAGTTGCAGATGCAGTAAGAGCTAAGGTGGACACTGTACTTTCAAAAACCCTGGATATGAAGAACTACAAAAGGTTGTTGCTGTGATGAGTGGTGGATCAACAGTGAAGATTAACTTGGACTTATCCCCAGCAGACATTGTGAAATTGAATTATGTACCAGTTACTTCTTGTGACGTCGAACGCTCTTTTAGTCAGTATAAATCTATCCTCAGAGACAATAGAAGAAGATTCACTTTTCAGCACTTGAAAGAAATGTTTGTAACCTATTGTTATGGTAACAGACAATAAAATTGTGTTTTGTTGAAACTACATTGGAAGATAAGGTACGTCCATTATATTTTTTGTTTAGTTTGATTAAATGTACCAATATTTAACGTACATAGTCATTTTTTTATAATTTTAAGTCCATATTTAATTCCATATTTTGGTAAAAATCCATATTTAATTCCATATTTTGGTAAAAATAACTACATATATATTTACATATTTCATATATTTTTAGTCCATATAAATCCGTTCCCTGGTTATAAGTTACTTTATTGTTGGAGTCAATGTTTGAAAGCGGGGAAGGCGAATTTCCTAATTTTGACGAGTAGAATAATAGTATAAGATTATAAACGTGTTTCATACGATATTTTATGCTCGACCATGCCGAAATGTAGTAATTATACACCTGGTAGCAGCACTTTAATGAACCTCATTAAAGTACACCTATTCATTAAAGTTCAGGTGTTCCACCAATCAGAAAATATCATTGTAGCAATATGAAAGCGCAAGTATCGATTATTCTCGGATATGCAATCGAAAGACAACTAGTTCTGTTACTATAATAATTAGCGTTAATTTTAAATACTATTCAAATAAATTCAATTTGTCATCTCGTTTTTCAATGTCTAATTCGATTTCAAGGTTATATCAAGATTAAAGTTTATTTTACTCTCTAGATTATATCAAGGTCAATGTCGACATTTTTCTCGGAAAAAAATCAATACTTTCGCGTGTGCGCACATCTCACAATTTACGAGATATTGCACAAGGCCAGTTCCGCTCCCCAGTCAGATAAGAATAACATGAATACTTATGAATAATTTCAAGTTAGAAATATGGTCGAGCATAAAAAGTCGTATGAAACTTACCTATAATGGTAATTAAGATGCTCGTATGAAAATTATGAAACGAGCGTGCGCTCGTTTGATAAACATACTCGCGTTTCAATTACTACCATTATAGGCTCGTTGCATAATGTACTATTATTGTTTGGGTCAATGTTTGAAAGAGAGGAAGGTGAATTTCCTAATTGTGACGAGTGCGATAACAGTGTAAGATTACAAACGTGTTTCATACGATATTTTTTGAACGACAGCATTATAAAACGATTATTAAAGAAATAACATACCAAATTTGTAATGATGGATAATTTGATATCATGGTTTATCAAGAATGAGTTGCTATGACAACAATGATGTATTAAATACTATAGCATGGCTAATCGTTTCATAATGTTAACTTCATTGCGCAAGTCATAATGGAAGTAATGACGTTTTAGTTGTCATGGTAATATTTTACGGCACTGGCATAATATTTTGGCATATTCTCTATGATTTTCACTAACGATAAAGAATGTTTATAATGCTTCAGAACCAAAAATATATATTTCAAATTTTGTAGGATTTTTTCCGAGATTTCCCGACTATTAAAGTGCTGATTTTTGTAAGCGTGATGTAAGGAATTTGTTTAAAATACACGGTGATCCGTTTGGGCATGGATGAAATTAAAACACCGTAAAACATTTATTACTGAACTTTATCTGTTGAAACTTTGTAAATACAACACTGAAAGATGGGAGATTCCTGAGAACTCAACATGACCCACATTGCGCACCCTGCACAACTCATAACTGTGATCCAATTCAGCTCATGTCCGTTGTAACATAAGAGGGGTGATTTGTTGAAAAGCTTGAGTAATTTTTACTCTCAGATAATCAATGTTCCTGGGTTTCTGTGAATAGACAATGTTTTTAACAAAACCCTACACGAAGAAGTCAGGAGGGGTTAAATCTGGGGAGTTTGGGGACCAAGCCAAGAGATAGTTGCTTCTCGTACTGGGTTTCGCCTGCGACCTCCTGTATGTTTTTTTTTTTTTTTTTTTACACAGAACCTGTTTCTACAGATTTTAGATACCACAACATTATGGAATCGTATTTATATACATTACGCACACCGTACTCACATCGAAATTCCCTTTGAACTCTTGTAACACTCTCAAATTTAGCATACCAAAGAACACATTGTGTCCGCTGTTGATTTATAGTAGACATTTTAATCATCTACGATTTTCATTTGTCCTTTCAGATTATGCATTGTTGATTTTCATATATGGAAACTCATCTTTTATTCATAATATAACTAGCAAGAAATTTTTCCTAATATTATAATAACTTTATAATAATAAATCAATATTATCCATACCCAAACTGATCAGACTGTAGTATTAAATGAATAAGTTTATGAAGTGAACATGAAGACAGCATTCAAAAATACGTTCTCTCATTTCTTGAAGCAAATACGTAGCGATATGAACCAGCTTTAGGTTATGTTTATTCTCATTGAAAAGTTGTGCGGAGAATTTAGATTTGCTTAACAATATACTGGCTGTGTGTTCTAAGCATATTAGAGACCTCAATATTTCCGAACCTGGGATTTTTTTCATACTTATTACTACTGAAACTATGAAAATCTTTTGTCTTGTACAGTGCCTAAAATAATGTTGTAATATCCAAACGGATCTTCTCGATTAAATCACAACTTTTCCTCTTTCCTTGTGCCTGTCGTAGGTTGAGGTTGCGGACGAATGAGGAAACCGGAGGCTTCGTGATGATGTGATGGACTACCAGCAGGAGTGGACATGGCAGTGGCAGTCCTACCGATGCTCCCGGCCTCGCTTCCTTGTCCTGGTGAGAGCTGAAGTGCCACTCTTTCATTTGTCTCTCAGAAGCAGTGATCGAGTACCGAATTATTTAAGTTTCGATGTAATACCTGTATTACTTATACTGTTACATTTATATAACTGATATTATTAAGACCTGTATTTTTACCGGTGAAATACTTCGAAAGCCGGCATTTTTATACCGATATTTACAGGTTTAATACGGGTATTAATTGAGGAGCAAATAGGACATACAAAAATTAGTGAATGGAAGATAGCCTGATTCGATGTACGCAAGTAACAAGACTACAAATCATTACATAAACATAAGCCATATCTTATGTAAGCAAGTAACAAGACTACAGATCATTACATAAATATAAGCTATATATAAAAACACATAATAGAAACAGGAACTCAAAATAGTAAAACCGGCCTACTGGTGTATACAGTACTCACAGATCCTAAAAAAAAAAACATGCGATATGACCTCAGATATTAAAGCGTGTATTAAACTAAACAAAAAAGACAACGGAATGCCGAGTGAAACAGTATCAGGGCAGTAAAAATTCATAAATTAAATTCAAATATAATCATGCTGCAATACATTAAAATTTTTATAGCAGTATTTAATTCATGTAGGCTAATATGCCTATATCGGTAGGAAGTTCTATAGTGTATTATCGGTATTAGGGATACATGCAATTTACTATATAGGAATTATTAAGTACTAAACAAATAGGCCTACCTATTTTAGTCGGTATTTTAAGTTTCGATTCGGAATCGTTATTTCAATCATTTGAGTTTTTTTTTCACTTCATGTAGTTTTACCGGTATTGTGCCGGTATTTTATTAATGCACGTCAATATTGGTAAAAGCGTCCTAAACTGACGTCATACCGGTATTATGGATTTGCGATATTCTTTATCGGTATTAAAAAACACCGAAAAAAATACCGGTATTTACATTTCACAATCCCCCACTGTAGTAATGTAAGGTAGCTTACTAAATTAATTGAACAAAACACTTCAGTTAGATCATAAAAAAGTACCGAATTATTGAAACAAAGCACTTCAGTCAAATCCGTTTGAATGTAAGGTACCAAATAAATCAAACAAATCACTTGGTTAAATCAGTTTCAATTGTAACTTAAGGTCTAGAATTGTTCACACAAATATGCAAATATACACATCATGCAAAACGCTTAACGAAGTATATATATCTAAATAGGCCTATGATAATGAATAGGCCCTAATTCATTATTATTATTATTATTATTATTATTATTATTATTATTATTATTATTATTATCATGAAGAAAAAAAATACTTATTTTCCTGTCTGAACAGTTGACGGTGTATATGCGAGTGAGAAGTGAACATTTTTTAAACTGTAAATATGTAGTAATCTATTAAATTGCATATATCCCGTTCTATGGCCCCATCTCGGGCAAGATTAGCAGACTGCTAAGAAAACACGGGATTAAGACCATCATAAGCCGCCCACAAAGACCCAGAACTTGCTGAGAGCAGTTAAGGACGACCTTGGTCTTAGGACACCTGGTGTCTACAAAATCCCTTGTGAGTATGGGAAATGCTACATTGGTCAGACGGGATGCACCATTATGGAACGCTGCAAGAAACATCAACACAGCATAAAGCCCGGTTCAGACGGTGCGTGTTTCTGTGATGGATTCCAAGATGGCTGCGCTGATGGGTAGCCTGAGTGCTCACTAGCCGGAAGTAATGCGCTCTGGTGGCTCCTTGGATGGCTAGCTTGCTGGATTTCGAGGGTAGGTTCCTTGCTATTTTTCGTGATGGTTTGCAGGCTGGATCCGAAGACGATCATATAATATCACCACTGAAACCATGTCGCCATGTTCGTTGTTTTCCAACTAAACCTGTTTTTTTTTCTATATTCTTTAGTTTCTAAGAAACAACAATTAAATATCGGACTTTAGCTGTTTTGCACTTATGGTATAATTACTTTATTACGACATTTACTACTGTTAATGTAGGACTTTTGTTGTTTTCCACTCACGGTTTAATTTCTTTTTGACCATGAGTGTTGGCAACAGATGAAACAGCAGATGATTTTCCAATTTGAACTGTGAAAAGAGCCAGCTCCGTGTGAACAACTACCTTCACGTAGGCAACACGGGAGCCAGCAAGTGAGCACGCAGGGCAGCCATCAGAGCAGCCACCTTGGAATCCATCACAGAAACTAGCACCGTCTGAACCAGGCTTAAGACTATATTACCCCGACAAGTCGGCAGTAGAGCAATACAGCTTGGAAACGATCCACAAGATAGATCTTGGACAAGACATCTGGTTACTGGGGACTTTGTCATCAAGGAAGCCATCGAAATCCAGCTGGATGGCAATAATTTCAACAGAGACTGGGCCTAAAGCTGAGTGCAGCTTGGAAACCTGCCATCAACACGCTTCGACCACCAGCATACAGCAGGCGGTCGGGACCAGAAACTAACTCCTGATTGGCCAACGTTTCGATCAATCAGAACGCGGCAGGCGGTCGGGACTAGGAACTAGCTCCTGATTGGCCTGCAGCGGTAAGCCCTACTGACGTTTATATATCGGCTAGACATGGTCCCACAACTCTGGGGCGGCGAAACCCGAAGTGAGACAAGTGGCCAAGAGGCTTGGAGCTCACATATTCAGTTTTTCACAGCCCCAACTCCCTCCTTGCAAGGACGTGTTTTCAAGTACCTTTAAAGTTTCTCCTTCCACTTCCCCCACTCATTCATTAATTCATTCATTCAGTCCCACAACACTTCATTTCCTGAAGAAGATAGCAGAGCTAGCCATCGAAAGCTTAGAAGCAACTATCCAACTCACCTGGCTGAGAACCTGAGAAGAGTTATTCCACATCAAACGCCGGGAAAGCCTAAAGCCATACAATCTATTAAATGTTTGTACAATGAGAGCAGATGAATTGAGGTTAAATTTAACACTTTTTATCCCCAATACTCATGACAATTTAAGAATGGAACAATTAGTACTGTTCTCCAACCAGGAGATAAACCGTGAAAGGAATGTGCTTACTATTGCGTCATCTATTGGAGCGAAGTAGATATATAATATTACCGTTATAACGTCAGTTTAAAAACCATGCGCTCTCCTGCATATGTTATTTCCTGTATGGAGGATTAAAAGACGAGGAGATTAACAGTGATCTAATTTTGTAACTAGGGTAGTATAAATATGTGTGTATCAATGTTATCGTTTGTGCTGTGAGAGCTAGCCAATAGAGATACGAGTACCCACGTGTGTGACCTTATGACATCTTATGATATCAACATTCATTCACAGCATTACCCCGCTTCGCCTCATTCCACAGAGACTTTCTCGTGGTTGGAGTACAGTATCCAACTCACCTGGCTGAGAACTCGAGAAGAATTATTATTCCACACCAAACGCCGGGAAAAGCCTCAAGTCATACAATCTATTAAATGTTCGCGCAATGAGAGCAGATGAATTGGTGTTAAATTTAACATTTTTTTATTCCCAATACTCATGACAATTTAAGATTGAAACAAATGATAGCTAAAATGAGATATGAAAAATGAAGCACGAAAAACCAAATTCATTGATTATTATAAATCACTTTTCAAATATTTGATGAGCACATTTATTTGATTTAAAGTCTTTATGTGGTGAACCATGATTTAATTTCGAAACAATGACATCAGTTGGATCAGGCATTGCACTCGCTGATTGTTGGTGGAGTAGAAACATTCACTAAACTGTTAGTAATAGGTCTACTTATAAGTTATGTAACTGAACTGCAGAAGGAAAGTTAGAAAATGTATTTTTTCCTTGCCCTGCATTCTCGCACTCCTACCAGTTTACTTTTTGGTTTTTGGCTTAATTTTGGGCGGTTTACTTGCACGTTTTCTTTCACGCCACTCTCTCGTTCGTTCAATCCCTGATTTCAGCATATTTTCTAGTCCATACTACCAAAAAAGTGCTTTCCATACTACATTCCTTAAACAGCATTCGAAAATTCCTTCCGCTATCACTCAAGAAAATACTAGTGGAAACACTAGTAATGCCCCACTTCGATTATTGTGATTTTCTACTGACTGACCTCAATGTCAACCAGTCGCAAAGATTACAACGTGTTCATAATTCTTGTGTTCGCTTCGTCTGCGATATCCGTCGCGCTGACCACATTACCCCATCCTTCCAAACTCTAAACTGGCTACGGCTTAACTAGCCATACCAGCACATAAGACATCATCGTATTCATCATCATACACAATCTCGCTCTCGCGCTTGTGGAATACCCTACCCAGTGACATCAGAGACTGTCGGAATTTAGTAGCGTTCAAAAGCAAGCTTATTAAGTATTTTCTTACTGCATAGAGTAGGTTTAATTTTTACTTAATCAATAAAAGAAATGCTTCTCTCTTCTTAACTTTTACTATAAACTGTCTAGCTTTTATTAATCAGTTAATCTTTTAGTACTTTGATTTTTATTGTATTTGTAAATTTAATATTAATTGTAATTATAATTGTAATTATATTCTTAATATTGTAGTTGTAATCCCCTGGTAGAGGGGAAGAGAAGGCCTGATGGCCTTATCTCTACCGGGTTAAATAAATAAATACGGTAATAATAATAAAAAGCTTCTCAAAAATGTAATTTTACTCATTTGTTTCGACTGAATAACATCACAATACTACACAGAAGATGCACTGTCCGACGGCAACCCCACACCCAAAGCCCTTTTAAAACGTTCGCCACACAACTTTGTTTGACAGCTTCTGACTCTTACCCTGCCTAATGAACTTTCACTTAAAAATGTCTTTATTGTCTTATGAATAGTTTAAAATGTTGTTTAAGAATTACGCAATTACTTGAGAAGCAAAAACACGAAGGCACACAACACGTCTGCATAAACTGATATCATCTTCATATGGACATTAATGGTAGTAATGGGGTGGAAAGTTGATTGCATGTGAGAGAATTGTGACCTTTAACAGGGAAAGAGACAGAGCGTGGAGGAACAGCAAAGAGTGGCGGGGGTGGATCGATGTCCACAGAAGTGGAGGGGGTTATTGCGTCCACATACCTGTCCATAAAATGACCAAGGGAGTTAGTACCGAGGCATTCCTCACACGCGACAGTCGGACCTTACGTCGTCAACCGTGAAAAGTGCGTGACAATGCGTGAGTGCGTGTGGGACAATGCGTAAAGTCCAAAGGAACAGTACAAGCTCCTCAATAATCAATTACGTAATTAGTACAACTAGTTAAAACTTTGTGTTGCCATAGTTGCTATGGCAACCCTTGTTGATAAACACTGTCAGGCTTCTTTCTTACAGTTTTCGTTTTTTTGTAGTTTCAAAAGTTAATTCCAAATAAAATAATAAAATTCTGGCTGTTAATATATAAATAATATTGATTCTGAATTGTATATGTAAACTTACTCCTAATAATATTACGCGGTATTTCTTTCGATTACTTAAAAGGAAATAATGTTGACGAGTATGACAGAGATGTTCAGTTACAATACACATGTGCTTAACGTAAGAAGAAATCTTTCTAAAGGAGTTGTGTGATATATTTTAATATTTTGTGTTCATATAAAATGGTGAATAGAGTTCAAATGAAATGCTATCCAATAACGGACAATTATAACTTTCATATGAACTGGATCGAAGTTTCTTCTGTTTGCTATGTAAATTGACGTCATCTGGATGAACAGCAGTTCTGTACCTATGTCGTGGGTATGGGAAAGGTTCAGGAACACGTTCAGGAGCTCAGCGGATGATGACGTTGAAGAAGTTGACATCGACACGGTAAGATTTGTTAAATTATTCTCAAAATATCTATATACTGTATATAATTTGAACTGGTAATGGAAATTATGGGAAAACGGCTGAACGGATTTTAATAAATGATCCCTCATTTTGAAGCTTGGAACTCAAATATATTATTTTAATGTACGGAAGTGCATATGATATTTCCATGCAGATATTCTGCGTCATCATACGATGAAAGAGTAATGGAACTGAGAAAAATTCTCTCCGGCGCCGGGATTTGAACCTAGGTTTTCAGCTCTACGTGCTGATGCTTTATCCACTAAGCCACACCGGATACCACCCCGGCGTCGGACAGAATTGTCTCTGATTAAGTTCCAACTCTTGGGTTCCCTCTAGTGGCCGCCCTCTGCACTACGTCATAGATGTCTATGAACATAGGACCGAAGTTCACACATGTGCTGAGGTGCACTCATTATATATATATATATATATATATATATATATATATGATATGCGTAAATCACGAAGTGATTTAAGACGGCGCTTATTCCGTCGGATCCCGGCCAACTAGTCACTCATAACGAGTGCACCTCAGCACATGTGTGGACTTCGGTCCTACGTTCAAAGACATCTATGACGTAGTGCAGAGGGCGGCCACTAGAGGGAATCCAAGAGTTGGAACTTAATCAGAGACAATTCTGTCCGATGCCGGGGTGGTATCCGGTGTGGCTTAGTGGATAAAGCATCAGCACGTAGAGCTGAAAACCCGGGTTCAAATCCCGGCGCCTCTATTTTTCTCCGTTCCATTACTCTTTCATTGGAACTCAAAGTTTTTCAGAAAAATAGTAGTTTTCAGTGAAATGTCAATTTTTCAACATAATTTTCCTATTTTCCAAAATCCATCTGTCGTCAGTTTTGAGAACTAGCTAATTGCATTTCAGAATAAAACAAAACACACACAACAGTAAACAATATTACACGAAGGCCATGATCTGCAAGAATGGTGACACATTTATAACTCAAATTAAATTGGTTATTAAAAACTTAACTTACTAAAAATAATTTACAGGTTCGATTCTGTGGTGCGTAATTTTCTGGGTATAGCTGTGTATTGGATATTAAAAAGTACAAAACTTGAGGTGGTTTGATGGCATTATTACCATTAGAAATGATATATTATTGTAGTTAATGCCATAATGCCATGATGTGACCATTTTTCATTAATTATACATATTAATGCTATATTGATGATATGAAAGTGAAACGTTTTGGGGTTATAGAAGTAGATGTAAAGAATAATTTAAATTAGATTTTGATTTCTATATTTTACTGAGTGGCGGCTATATAGTATAAGCTTATGTTACTGAGAGCTATAAAACTTACGTAAGATAATAATATTATTAAAAATCAAATATTTTTATAGTTATTAATCAAGTGGGGTTGGGTCTTTTTCATATATCTAATGGCGGTGTGGTGTAGATATTTATATGCGTGGTTCTCTTCAGTATTGGCTAGAGAGAGAGAGTATCTTTCATTATTATGGAAGCAAATAACTTTCAGAATGTCTGGTATTCTTCATTGAAAATAAATCTGAAAAATGTTTATTTGAACGTCTAATGAACTTAGTTTGCAGCATTTGCTGCACAAGCCACTAGTATATATATATTTCAATTTTGAAAAAGTAATTAAAACTCAAACAATTTATTACATACAAAATATTGAAAAAAGTTACTGGCAAACACAGAAGCAAAATATTTGAGGAGCTCATTTTCAAAACATCTCTTGTCCATCTGATAACGAAAATTAGCTTCCTGTGTCCATGCATTCTTTAAATATAACTCTACATACAACTGTCAAGATTTGGTTTCAGAACGAACTCTAAACCACTAAACTCTTGCTGTAAAGTGACTATTGGAATCAAACTGACTCTTGTCCACAGCAGATTTGCGATAAAATATTAGTTCCAGGTTCTGAATCAAAGAGTCTGATGCTCCCATTTGATTCTAAATGCACTCAACCTCTTTGGTTTCATAATGTCTCTTGTCTAGCTGGTAAGAGTTTTAGAACTAAAAACGTTTTTCGTAATTCCCCCAAAGTTATGGGAATGGACAAGTGTCGTTTGGAAAATATGCTCCTCATGTCTAATGTTGAGATATCGCTTAAACTTATCTCTAAATAAAGTTCTGGCATAGCCTATTCAGAGACATGTGTTTTATAATCTCCAGATAAACAACGTTTTAAGGCACACTTAGGCCTACACCGGCGGAACACTGTTGGCAGTAAGAATAGATAATAAAACCTGCAGTATGTTAACAGAAACGTAACAAATTAGTAGTAGATACGTGTTGGAAACATTCATGTTGAACAACAAAATAGTTTACAGTCATTGGGCAGTAAAATATCGAAGAAATGTTGGGAACATATTGGCAACATTGTTAAGACGCATTTACACCAGTGCAACATTCAATCGTAATGCAGAATCGCTCTATATAAACGATGAAAGGAGAAAATTTATTAATATAAAAAGTATAACTTAAAAAGTCTAGAAGTGCAAAACAATAAAATGGAGATTATACATTATAGCAGTATAAAAACTTAGCGTAATTTTATGTTAAAACAATAAAATGGAGTTTATAGATTATGGCAGTATAAGAACTTAGCGTAATTTCATGTTAAAAACAATAAAATGGAGTTTATAGATTATGGCAGTATAAAAATTTAGCGTAATTTTATGTTAAAACAATAAAATGGAGTTTATGGATTATGGCAGTATAAAAATTTACCGTAATTTCATGTTAAAACAATAAAATGGAGATTATAAATTATGGCAGTATAAAAACTTAGCGTAGTTTTATGTTAAAACAATAAAATGGAGTTTATAGATTATGGTAGTATAAAAATTTAGCGTAATTTCATGTTAAAACAATAAAATGGAGATTATAAATTATGGCAGTGTAAAATCTTAGCTTAATTTCATGTCAAGGGTATATGTACGTGAACGACCACAAATATTATCAGAAAATGCAGGCTCTAAATTTCTAAAATTTTATAAGAAAGTTATCTCACAATTGGACAAAAATTATACAAGGTACCACAACAAAATTTATTAGAACTTAAATATCTGATAAAAGTATAAAAAAGATTACTAATAATATTTTTCAAACCAGTTTTATCAGAGTATGAAAAAAAAATTCTGCAGTTACATCATTTGGTAACCATAACATTGTTATGGTCTCTCTGACATCTTTAATATTTTTCCTGCATGTAATAAACACTTATTTCTGAAAAGTAGACTACTATCAGACATGTAGAGTTGTTTATTTTAATACAATTAATTTCTTATTTGTCCTATATGAAATATATTAAAGTTTACATAATGTTTTGTGACCTAATTTTTTTCTTATTTTCAAAGAAATGGGTATTATTATAGTCTACCTTTTGGATCAATCCATGTTAAATCAGTGTACAAAATTTCAGAATTCTATCTCTAATGGTTGTGGAGTTGTGAAATAATACGTGTGAAAATTTTCAAATTTTGGAAAATTTAATTTAAAATAAAAAGTGAATTCCTAAAAATATTATTAGCAACCTTTTTTTATACTTTTATCAGATATTTAAATTCTAATAAGTCTTGTTGTGGTACCTTGTAATTTTTGTTCAATTATGAGTTCATTTCCTTATACAATTTTAGAAATTTAGAGCCTATATTTTTTATAATAATTATTGTGGTCGTTCACGTACATATACCCTTAAAACAATAAAATGGAGATTATATATTATGGCAGTGTAAAACCTTAGCCTAATTTCATGTTACAAACAATAAAATGGAGTTTATAGATTATGGCAGTATAAAAACGTAGCGTAATTTCATGTTAAAAACAATCAAATTGAGATTATACATTATGACAGTATAAAAATTTAGCGTAATTTCATGTTAAAAACAATCCAATGGAGATTATACATTATGACAGTATAAACATTTGCCGCAATTTCATGTTAAAACAATCAAATGGAGATTATACATTATGACAGTATAAACATTTAGCGTAATTTCATGTTAAAAACAATCAAATGGAGATTATACATTATGACAGTATAAACATTTAGCGTAATTTCATATTAAAAACAATAAAATAGAGATTATACATTATGACAATATCAAAACTTAGTGCAATTTCATGTTAAAAAGAAATTTATATGCTTGTGAACAGGTTTCACTGAAATTCAAAAGATGCTTTGCAATTCACTATACACAATCTTAATTAAATTACACACATATTACAATATGAACATTTGAGTTAAAAAGAAACAAAAAAGGTAAAAAAAAAAAAAAGGTAAAGGTATCCCCGCAATATGCCATGAAGGCACTTGGGGGGCATGGAGGTAGAGCCCCATGCTTTCCATGACCTCGGCACTAGAATGAGGTGGTGTGGTCGGCACCACGCTCTGGCGCCTTTTACCCCGGGAAGACCCGGTACTCAATTTTATAGGAGGCTGAGTGAACCTCGGGGCCTTTCTGAAAGTTTGGCAACGAGGAAAAATCCTGTCACCACCTGGGATCGAACCCCGGACCTTCCAGTCCGTAGCCAGCTGCTCTACCAACTGAGCTACCCGGCCGCCACAAAAAGAAACAAAGATTTCTAAATTTAATAAGTATACATATAAAATTAAGAATGTATGTTTAGCCTCAACATTCGACTAAAGTGAAAATCCATACCTTTAAATCTGTAGTAATCTTTTAAATGTTCATGCAATTAATTAATTAATTAATTCATTCATTCATTCATTTTTTCATAGCTTTCTGCCCAAGCGCAAGTTCACTGAAAACCCAGAATTCACCAATCTTCCCCCCTTTTTTTGTTGCCTTTTTCTTAGTCTTCGCAAACGAACCATGTACCTTAATGTCGTCTATCATCTTATATCTTCTTCTGCTCCGAACTTTTCTCCCGTTTATCATTCCTTTCAGTGCATCCTTCAGTAGGCAGCTTCTTCTTAGCCAGTGACTCAACTAATTATTTTTTTTCTTCCCGGAGTCTCAAACCCTTCCTATTATCGTCGGATGGTGACATAACTCATTTTTGTTGTTAAACAATTACGTCAGTTGTTGAAATTTTCGTAATATTTTATCATTTTATACTCGAGCGTAAAAATGTTACTTTAAAAAGAACGCTATGGAAGTTAGAGCTGTGACACAATAATTTGCAACATATTGTTTGCAATTATATCTATAATTCTAAACGGTAAAAGTTTAGTTTGTATATTCAGGATGAAGGAAACAATATCTCCACACATAACCGCACACGAATATTATGTAATTATATCACGCAATTTATGAAATTAATAGGCTATTTATGCCACAAATTTAAATTACGGCAATATAAATGAACCTAACAGAAAAGGGCATAAACGAATGTAGGTATCACTATCGGTGCTGTGTTCCAAAGATGATTAGATACGTTATAATCACAAGTAAGTTATACTGAGTATCGTATTTATCTTGCTCACCCAGAATAATTATTTTTTTATTAGGTGCCAAATAAAATTTTGTTTTTAACAAAATAATATTAAAATTGCTTAGTTATGTACAGGTAATGTAAATATATTAAGCATGCCAATTTTTATTTCCAAAGCCCTATAGATTGGAGAGTAAAAAACGTTGAAATACGAGTATAGTGAAATTATACACGAGTACCTCCCCTTGCTAATGAAGTGTGAGTAATTTCGCTCTTAAAGCCAAGGTACCGATCTCTAAACAGTTGACTTAATAGTAACTTATTCTAGATAGATATAGGCGAGTAAGTCCATCTTCCCGTTCCCATCTTAAAAAGCATTTGTCTTGTGTATATTGAAGTACAAGCCCATCATGCCTATAAATATAATGGTATTCTATCTTCAGGTATTTTTTAGATTTCTTTCTTCTTTCCTTCTGCCAGCTTCCATTCGTAGAGTTGTTTAATAATTTGGTATGTTTTTGGGACATTTCCGCTTCTCCATTCTAAGTAGATTTCCTAATCAATATTTATCATCTTACTATCAACTCTACGTACGGTTTCAATAATTGGATATGTTTTGGGTTATTTTTGCTTCTTCATTCTAAGTAGATTTCGTAATCAACATTTATTATCATACTATCAACTCTACGTACGGTTTCAATAATTGGATAATATGTTTTTGGGGCATTTCCGCTTCTCCATTCTAAGTAGATTTCCTAATCAATATTTATCATCTTACTATCAACTCTACGTACGGTTTCAATAATTGAATATATTTTTCAATAATTGGATAATATATTTTTGGGACATTTCGCTTCTCCATTCTAAGTAGATTTCCTAATCAATATTTATCATCTTACTATCAACTCTACGTACGGTTGCAATAATTGAATATATTTTTCAATAATTGGATAATATGTTTTTGGGCCATTTCTGCTTTTCCATTCTAAGTAGATTTCATAATCAATATTTATCATCTTACTATCAACTCTACGTACGGTTGCAATAATTGAATATATTTTTCAATAATTGGATAATATATTTTTGGGACATTTCGCTTCTCATTCTAAGTAGATTTCCTAATCAATATTTATCATCTTACTATCAACTCTACGTACGTTTGCAATAATTGAATATATTTTTCAATAATTGGATAATATGTTTTTGGGCCATTTCTGCTTTTCCATTCTAGGTAGATTTCATAATCAATATTTATCATCTTACTATCAACTCTACGTACGGTTGCAATAATTGAATATATTTTTCAATAATTGGATAATATATTTTTAGGACATTTCCGCTTCTCCATTCTAAGTAGATTTCCTAATCAATATTTATCATCTTACTATCAACTCTACGTACGGTTGCAATAATTGAATATATTTTTCAATAATTGGATAATATGTTTTTGGGCCATTTCTGCTTTTCCATTCTAAGTAGATTTCTAATCAATATTTATCATCTTACTATCAACTCTACGTACGGTTTCAATAATTGAATATATTTTTCAATAATTGGATAATATGTTTTTGGGCCATTTCCGCTTCTCCATTCTAAATAGACTTCATAATCAATATTTATCATCTTACTATCAACTCTACGTAAGGTTTCAACAATTATTGGATATGTTTTTCAATAATTGGATATGTGTTTAGGGTGTTTCTGCTTCTTCTTTCAAAGTAGCTTTCCCAATCAATATTTATCTCTTACTATCAACTCTACGTACGGTTTCAATAATTGGATATGTTTTTGGACCATATCTGTTTCTCCATTCTAAGCAATTTCCTAATCAATATTTATCATGTTACTATCAACTCTACATACGGTTTCAATAATTGGATATGTTTTTGGACCATATCTGTTTCTCCATTCTAAGCAGATTTCGTAATCAATATTTATCATGTTACTATCAACTCTATATACGGTTTCAATAATTGATATGTTTTTGGACCATTTCTGTTTCTCCATTCTAAGCAGATTTCCTAATCAATATTTATCATGTTACTATCAACTCTACGTACGGTTTCAATAATTGGATATGTTTTTGGACCATATCTGTTTCTCCATTCTAAGCAGATTTCGTAATCAATATTTATCATGTTACTATCAACTCTACATACGGTTTCAATAATTGGATATGTTTTTGGACCATATCTGTTTCTCCATTCTAAGCAGATTTCGTAATCAATATTTATCATGTTACTATCAACTCTACATACGGTTTAAATAATTGGATATTTTTTGGACCATATCTGTTAGTCCATTCTAAGCAGATTTCGTAATCAATATTTATCATGTTACTATCAACTCTACGTACGGTTTAAATAATTGGATATGTTTTTGGACCATATCTGTTTCTCCATTCTAAGCAGATTTCCTAATCAATATTTATCATGTTACTATCAACTCTACATACGGTTTCAATAATTGGATATGTTTTTGGACCATATCTGTTTCTCCATTCTAAGCAGATTTCGTAATCAATATTTATCATGTTACTATCAACTCTACATACGGTTTAAATAATTGGATATGTTTTTGGACCATATCTGTTAGTCCATTCTAAGCAGATAATCAATATTTATCATGTTACTATCAACTCTACGTGGTTTAAATAATTGGATATGTTTTTGGACCATATCTGTTTCTCCATTCTAAGCAGATTTCCTAATCAATATTTATCATGTTACTATCAACTCTACATACGGTTTAAATAATTGGATATGTTTTTGGACCATATCTGTTAGTCCATTCTAAGCAGATTTCGTAATCAATATTTATCATGTTACTATCAACTCTACGTACGGTTTCAATAATTGGATATGTTTTTTATCTGTTAGTCCATTCTAAGCAGATTTCCTAATCAATATTTATCATGTTACTATCAACTCTACATACGGTTTCAATAATTGGATATGTTTTTGGACCATATCTGTTTCTCCATTCTAAGCAGATTTCCTAATCAATATTTATCATGTTACTATCAACTCTACATACGGTTTCAATAATTGGATATGTTTTTGACCATATCTGTTTCTCCATTCTAAGCAGATTTCGTAATCAATATTTATCATGTTACTATCAACTCTACGTACGGTTTCAATAATTGGATATGTTTTTGGACCATATCTGTTTCTCCATTCTAAGCAGATTTCGTAATCAATATTTATCATGTTACTATCAACTCTACATACGGTTTCAATAATTGCATATGTTTTTGGGCCATTTCTGCTTCTCCATTCTAAGTAGATTTCCTAATCAATATTTATCATCTTACTATCAACTCTACGTACGGTTTCAATAATTAGATATGTTTTTGGGCCATTTCTCCTTCCCCATTCTAAGCAGATTTCTTAATCAATATCTATCATCTTATTATCAACTCAACGTACTGTAGGTAACTCCATTAGCATTGAATTTCTCACTAATTTCTTTGTAATCATAGGCCTATGTTCTAATCTTGAGGTTCATTTAAGTTTCGTATAGTTTGGTCCAAATGAACAAATATCTGTACAAGTTGAAATGGTTAGAGGATTTTTCTCAAGTCTGCAGCTATATGGAGAATATAGGAACATTCCTTTATAATCGTTTCATAATACAAATTGATCCATTATGTATAATGGAAATGCAGCAACTGTAAATGCGGAAGTGAAAGGTGAAGAATCACGATTGTCCATTATGTAATAAAGAGATACTCAACCGATTGCTAAAGAACTACTATTTTAATACAAACTTTATTTTTAACAGTCGGTGTTTTGATTCTCATTATTTATCCATTTTACTGTCATCAATATTGCTCTATACGTGCGGACCTACGATACATCAGAATAATGACGACTACTGCTATTGTGGTGTAGAATTCTGACAGAGTAGATAGGAACACACTGCGAGAAATATTCATTATTGATCTCTCTTCGACGAATATTAAATACATCTTCCATTTGTTAGCGAGTGCGCAACAGAAAAAGCCAACATTATTTCCCTTTCGGAATACACAAAATATGTTCTTTTTATCTTGAGAAAGAAAAGATGCTGAGGTTGACTTATGAAGTACAAAACAGAGTGCTTTGCACAGACCAATACACGTATACAAGATGATTAAAAAATACGGAACGATGCTTGTAGCTATCCTATTTTTAATTTTACGAAGAAAAGTTATATAGGCCTTAATATACCAAAGTTATAGAGTTGAAAAAAAAGGAATATTTTCAACATGTTTTTCATTTATAAAGAATGTGCCAAGATATCATTTTTTAAATGGTACAACGTACTCATTTTTCCAGTTTTGGATTCTTCAGGCCTCAAAACATACAAAATACAAAAGCATTTTTATAATTTAATAAAACATTGACAGAATCTGGATATGCACTAATAAAATTTAACTACAATATTAATTCAAGGCACCAGAGTTGCAGAAAGGGAAACAATTTGACGGTGTTCTATGTGTGTAAGTGTTGATCAATTCATAGAAGATGTTCAAAAGACCCCCAAACAATGCATAAGTCAATCTTGGAATTGTTTAATGTTTTCAGCAACATTGTTCAGTTCATCTGTTGTATCTCATCCCTAATTCTTCGTTTAAACTCTTCCGGATTTCGTAGTCGGTCCTGGTAAACTCTTCTCTTCAAACAGCCCCCCCCCCAAAAAAAAAATCTAATGGGCTGATATAAGAGGATCTTGACACCATTCAAGATTCCATTGTTATTGAATGATTTCTGATTGGATTTATCTATGATTATTTAATTCATGTTCTACTTATCCTCCTTACTTACTTCCTTACAAATGGCTTTTCAGGAACCCGGAGGTTCATTGCCGCCCTCACATAAGCCCGCCATCGGTCCCTATCCTGTGCAATATTAATCCAGTCTATATCATCATATTCCACCTCCCTCAAATCCATTTTAATATTATCCTCCCATCTACGTCTCGGTCTCCCCAAAGATTTTTTTCCCTCCGGCCTCCCGACTAACACTCTATATGCATTTCTGGATTCGCCCATACGTGCTTCATGCCCTACCCATCTCAAACGTCTGGATTTAATGTTCCTAATTATGTCAGGTGAAGAATACAATGCATGCAGTTCTGCGTTGTGTAACTTTCTCCATTCTCCTGTAACTTCATCCCTTTTAGCCCGAAATATTTTCCTAAGAACCTTATTCTCAAACACCCTTAATCTTTGTTCCTCTCTCAAAGTGAGAGTCCAAGTTTCACAACCATACAGGACAACCGGTATTATAACTGTTTTATAAATTCTAATTTCCAGATTTTTTGATAGCAGACTAAATTTTCCACCTCTTCAAAAGATAAATTTATAAATGTTATATATTTCCATTTCGTACTATATTCTGATCACGAGATATAATCATATACTTTAATAATAATAATAATAATAATAATAATAATAATAATAATAATAATAATAATAATAATAATGCATTAAAACTGAGAGAAATCTATGGAGACTCTTTCCCTACTTAAGCACAAAATATATCATCCCTTTGCATAACTGGAAAATCTACGGTTTATTGTTTAGATCCAGAGGAGGTGTTACAAAATTCGTGCATAAAATCATAATAGAATCAGGTTTCACAATAAATTTCTTACGAGAAATAATTATTGATGTTATAAAAAATTATTTGGGGATGCTTCACCACCAGTTACACTGTTCAAATTAATTAATATTTTAAACTATTCTTCGTAACTTAATATTTGATATTTTTTCATATTGTTTATATCTCATTTTTCAGAAATTGAAAGTTTTATATTACTTCCTTACAAATGGCTTTTAAGGAAACCGCAGGTTCATTGCGGTCCTCACATAAGAACGCCATCGATCCCTATCCTATGCAAGATAAATCCAGTCTCTATCATCATATCCTACCTCCATCAAATCCATTTTAATATCATCCTCCCACCTGCGTCTCGGCTTCCCCAAAGGTCTTTTCCCCTTCGGTCTTCCAACTAACACTCTATATGCATTTCTGGATTCGCCCATTGGTGCTATATGCCCTGCCCATCTCAAACATATGGATTTAATGTTCCTAATTATGTCTATGAAAGTTTTATATACCTAATTTATTATTATAATTGTTAAATTCATTGTTTAAAGTATATAATTTTTGCATAATTCTTTTGTATTCTGACCCTCGTGGTCAACTGCAGTTCAGTAGTAGACGAAAATTATAACATTTTATTAGTAGTAAGTGGGCAAGTAAAGAATTACTGTTTTTGAGTCACACACAATTAACAATTTTATACTCTGGTATGCTGTACACGGTATCCCGCTTAAAACACCAATATAATAAATGGCTGTAACTTAAAATATACACGCCAAAGATAAATAAACGTACCTAGGTTTGGTAGTGCAGATCTTGCAATTTTTTTGTAACAATTGTTGTCATGGAGATTGAGGACTGAATAAATAATGAACTGTAAAATGAAAATTCATAGCTCTAATGAAAAACATATTTAATTGAAACAAAATTTACTGATAAATTAAGAGTTGCAATTTTAATTTTCGGCACTGCAGATGTCAAGTCTGTTGTCAATCTTTATTCAGATATTTCTCAGCATATCAATAAAGACATCATTTTGAATCGCAATGCGAATTTTGCTCTTCAAATCATAGAGGCCAACCACTTCATCCTTTATGAATCCCCATAATAAAAAGTATAAGGGTGTTAGATCTGGTGACCTTGGCGGCCAAGCTATGGTCTCGGATCCTCTGCTACCAATCCATTGTCTCGGAAAGTTGTCTTTAAGAAAACTCCTCAAGCTTCTACACAATTAATAGCTTGGTATAATTTATTCATTTCTCAATTTCCATGACAACAATTATTACATAAATTGCAAGATTTGTACTAGGGGAGGAGCTGCAATAAGTGAAATTAAACACATCCAGTCATTTCAATATAAAGTCCTACGAATTTCACTCAATTCTCCCTGGTTTGTCCGTAACAGCCAACTACGCAGAGAAACTGGTATTGACACAATCAAACAGTAGTTTATTCATTCACAAGCTAAGAAGTTCTATAACAACCTAGAAAATGTTCCAGCGCCATCCACTACTCTCTCGGAAGGAAGTCCACATTTCCCACCAGAATCAAGAGCCGACTTCCAATGGACCTCATATTATAATCAAAATTTATCATCACACCAACCTATGTAAATAATTATTTATTAACAATTATTTTTGTTCATTGAGGAGCCCAATCTAGGCTGCCCTCAATTCAGTGTTACGTACTGTATTTATATTTTATTTAGAAATGATCTGTATAGCGCTAAATGCGCTGATCGATCAATAATTATTAAAAAAAAGATTTGTACTACCAAACCTATGTACATTTATTTCTCTTTGGCGTAGATATTTTAAGTTTTAGCCATTTTTTATTGGTGTTTTAAGCAGGACACATATATAAGCATATCAGAACATCCCGTAAATACTGATATTGTTATTTTTATTCATCTATAGGCCTATATAAGTAATGCCATGCTTGTATTAACTTTCTACAGTTACGCATGTATTGTGCACGCGTCTCTTTCGCGTCCATATTACAGCACAACTGGATAACATTGTTTTATAAATTTATTGCTTCTCCCCTTATGCATTATAATGAACTCTTCCAAGTGGGTTATGTCTATATGCGGACCCCTTATGTATAGAAATGGATTAGTTCATATTTGTCGTATTTATCGTCTATGACGTAAACATCTGCATGACAATGTCAGAATAATTTCCGTTGCACAAAATACTTTCATTTGTATTTCTATTAGTGTAGGTAGAACACAGATGTTAAAATACCAGCACATTATGATATCTAAACGAATTAATTTTACTTTCGAAGTTAAATATTTCAATGAACAGTTAAAGAAAAGTATCTCTACCCGTTACGGAAGAAAGTAACAGGACTTGATTTTTTACAAAAACTTTACTCTTTTGTACAAGTTAGCGATGTCCTTTCCTTGTCACAAAAGATTTAAATGCTATGGAAGACCATCCGGGGTTGATTTTGTAAAATATTAAGCCCTTTTTGTCACGCTACACTTTCATTCCATATTTTGTTTGCCAGGAATGTCTCGAGCTTCAGAAGATGGTATTTAACAGATATATATGTACAATTTAAATCAAGACTCGGTGCATCTAAGATATCTGTTTGCAAAGCAGTCAACTCTGTGGTATGACAAACAGTTTGTCCTTAGTTTTGCCTTGTTCAGAGCTCTTTTAACTGCAGTAAATCTAAACTGTGACGTCTCACGCGGTGCTTTAATTCCTAAGAAAATCCTCTCTTAATAACTCGACAGGAATTCAACTCTCTAAACTTCGGATGCACGACCAGTACACTACCAATGGTAACAAGTTGTTCACTATAAAAATTCGCCTGAAATACAACTTCTACCAAAAGTTGAAAGATATTCCTTCAAAAAGAGATGTTTCACTCCTGACTTTATAGGAAATGAAGTTTTGACAGCAAATCCAATCTTTCTATCTTTCAAACTGTGAATTATATAACTAGTTTTCTGTTATGAAAACTTATCTTCAGATTATAGTTCACTGACAACGAGAGCTACGTTACTACTTTTCATACGGTATATATATATAGCCCAAGTTCACACAACTTAACAATTTTGGTACCAAATTCGTAGCTCTGGAATGAGCTGCTAGTGTTATTGTCGGACCATCGGATCTGTGCCCCCGCAAGATATGCGAACTGAACCCTAATTCCTTCTTAGCCTCGGTAATTCATTTCTCTCCCTTTCTCTCCCCCCTCTACTCACAATTTTGAGCCTTCTTGCAGGACAGTTTATTTGCACTTGCAGTCCAGTGTTGTCAACTCAATATGAATACTGTAGCACGGAGTGGCGAAAGAAATATTATTAAGCAAGTACGTAATAGCATTTTGAGATTAAGAGAAACAAACAGGTCAATATCTCTTTCCTATAAATAAGGCAACGAAAAGAGGAGCTGCGATCACAGGTGAGGCTTATTTTATTTCAATTGATTACGTATTAAAATTACTTACTTAACTAATACTGATAATACAATATGTTATGTAATTATATAGGCAGGTCAGAGCGCCTAACAAAGAAAATCAGAGAGAGAGTCTGTGCAGGAGATGAAAAGATAGAATTACCAGGGAAGAACAGACCAAGGGAATCTTTAATTCTTGTAGATGATATGAACCAATGTATATTTTAAGAAGAAAGAGAGGCCTACAAGAATTTTATACCGTGCAGAAAGAAGTTCCGACATTGAAGAAATTACTGAAGGTTGCGAGAGAAGCAATAATTTCCAAGGTTGGAGAGAAACGCTACAGAAAGTGATTCGAGACATGGGATTTAGGTTTAAAAATTGTATAAATCCAAGATGTATTTTGATTGAAAGAAATGATATTGTAGCATGGAGGACCAGTTATTTATGACACCGTTTGATGGAAGTTTGGCAACATCCCTATTCGGCAAGGTTCGTGGCCTGGTGTTTAACGTGGTGGGAGGAAAGCGGGTGGAATGGAGTGAGTACAGGCGTTAACTTTTTCAAGAATGACGACAGCGCTGAAGGGGCACAGATCCGACGGTCCGACTATATTTTTGTCATTGTTTCATTATGTATTTCACTTCTGGTAGTGTGGAAGAGAAGGCCTCATGGCCTTAACTCTACCAGAATAAATAAATAAATAAATAAATAAATAAATAAATAAATAAATAAATAAATAAATAATTAAATACACTATTATTTGTGTACCATGTTGCAGAGGCCGAGTCAGCACCGAGAGGTGGCAGTGTACGGAGCGCCAGGCAAGCTGCATGAAGATGGCGCGACAGGGACAGGAACGACGGCCAGGGACGAGAGCGTCACCACCTGCACGGCATGCAGGGTGACGATCCACCACCACCAGCAGCCAGGGCCGCGGCTGAGGGCTGCCTGTCCCTTCTGCGGGCAGCCCTACTCCCCCACGCCGACCACGGCCCATCAGCCAGAGCATCCCCCGGCGGTCGTGGGGGTGGGAGCGGGGAGGGTGCACGGCCAGCGGTCCTGCAGCGACCCCATCGTGCCCAGCTTCAGACTGCCCGCCATCGTGAGTATTTCCACAAATCAAACAAATGAAAAATCCTGCTAGACATGGGACCACTTGGTGCGAGATTTGTGTATTTCACCGTGCCTGACATAGACAGATATCCACTGTTTCCGGGCATGTCATTTCTTGGTATTGTCATGTGTTTTATTTTACATTTTCTGTTGTATACACTTAATAAGTGAAACTCAGTGTTTGGTCAAGTTACGTACAGCTCGTCCAAGTCAAGTCTGCGAGTGGGGATATCGGAATGGAATGTAACATTTCCATTTTACTAGTTTGCAAATTCGACGAAATTGTCAATCTTTAAACTTTCTTTATAAAATTATTAACAATAAGTTGGACTGTGTTGGTTTATTTTATTATATAACATTATATGCACCTAAGCTTAAAACGAAATTTCGAAATTTGTTTTACATACCAAGGACAAATACTGAATCCCACAAAAATTCCCCAGTTTTCCAAATGTTACAGTTATACAATAAATTACATCCTCATCCGAATGTTGATATTTTCAATATGAATTTCTCTAGATACAGAATTATTTGTTATCATATTTTACAGAATATTGTTGTTAGTTAATTTGAAGCTATTTTCACACCTTATTTCAATTTCTCTCTTTTTCTTTCCCTTTTTTCTATTATGTTTCAGTTTTTCATAAGTCTATGCTTCCTTTTCCTTCTTTATGTTTTATCAATTAATTTGGTAGTCGTGAACATTGTAATTGGGCTTTGCCTGTTATGTTCATCAACAAATGAATAAATAAATAAAAAAATAAAATAAAGGCAAAACACAGTTGCCACATAGGTCACTTGACGCTCAGATTTCAACGTGTGCACATCGTTTAAAATACACTACTGAGCGCACGCATTTGTTGTCCTTGTCTTCAGATAAAGGCAACAGTTACGCAGCCTCCCCCCTCATGCAACATTCTCTCCTACGCCCACGCTTGCCAATCAGAACGCCAAACCTCACTGTCAAGCAGAAGTAAAAGTACAGTCTATTTCAAAGCGTCTTAAATTGTTACCAATCTATGAACTGAAGTTCAGTAGGAAAACTTTGCTGTCATATGAGACTGTACTGGTCTCCTTGTTACCGCCTCCTTTCCCTACAGAACTGCCTCCAACTTCCCCTCTCGGCTCGCAGACTTAACTTGGTCGAGCTGTAAGCAGTGACTATACCTATGTCCAAGCTGTGGAAGGTGAATCTAAGTTAGTGTCGTGCATTACAGGCGTTATGTTCGGTTTAAGTTTGTCGAGTGTGGTGTCCAGAATCCCAACACTCGCACGGTGTCCAGAATCCCAACACTCGCTCGGTGTCCAGAATCCCAACACTCGCTCGGTGTATAGAATCCCAACACTCGCTCGGTGTGAATCCCAACACTACGGTGAGAATCCCAACACTCGCTCGGTGTCCAGAATCCCAACACTCGCTCGGTGTATAGAATCCCAAACACGGTGTCCAGCTCGGTGTATAGAATCCCAACACTCGCACGGTGTATAGAATCCCAACACTCGCTCGGTGTATAGAATCCCAACACTCGCTCGGTGTCCAGAATCCCAACACTCGCACGGTGTATAGAATCCCAACACTCGCACGGTGTATAGAATCCCAACACGGTGTCCAGAATCCCAACACTCGCGCGGTGTCCAGAATCCCAAAGAATCCCAACACTCGCACGGTGTATAGAATCGCGCGGTGTCCAGAATCCCAACACTCGCTCGGTGTATAGAATCCCAACACTCGCTCGGTGTATAGAATCCCAACACTCGCGCGGTGTATAGAATCCCAACACTCGCACGGTGTATAGAATCCCAACACTCGCGCGGTGTCCAGAATCCCAACACTCGCGCGGTGTCCAGAATCCCAACACTCGCGCGGGTGTCGCTCGGTGTATAGAATCCCAACAACGGTGTATAGAATCCCAACACTCGCGCGGTGTCCAGAATCCCAACACTCGCACGGTGTATAGAATCCCAACACTCGCGGTGTATAGAATCCCAACACTCGCTCGGTGTCCAGAATCCCAACACTCGCCGGTGTCTAGAATCCCAACACTCGCACGGTGTCCAGAATCCCAACACTCGCACGGTGTCCAGAATCCCAACACTCGCACGGTGTATAGAATCCCAACACTCGCACGGTGTCCAGAATCCCAACACTTGCGCGGTGTCTAGAATTCAAACACTCGCACGGTGTCCAGAATCCCAACACTCGCACGGTGTCCAGAATCCCAACACTCGCTCGGTGTCCAGAATCCCAACACTCGCACGGTGTCGCGCGGTGTAGAATCCCAACACTCGCGCGGTGTCCAGAATCCCAACACTCGCACGGTGTCCAGAATCCCAACACTCGCACGGTGTCCAGAATCCCAACACTCGCTCGGTGTCCAGAATCCCAACACTCGCTCGGTGTCCAGAATCCCAACACTCGCTCGGTGTCCAGAATCCCAACACTCGCACGGTGTATAGAATCCCAACACTCGCACGGTGTATAGAATCCCAACACTCGCTCGGTGTCCAGAATCCCAACACGGTGTATAGAATCCCAACACTCGGTGTCACTCGCACGGTGTCCAGAATCCCAACACTCGCGCGGTGTATAGAATCCCAACACTCGCTCGGTGTATAGAATCCCAACACTCGCACGGTGTATAGAATCCCAACACTCGCTCGGTGTCCAGAATCCCAACACTCGCTCGGTGTATAGAATCCCAACACTCGCTCGGTGTCCAGAATCCCAACACTCGCGCGGTGTATAGAATCCCAACACTCGCACGGTGTATAGAATCCCAACACTCGCGCGGTGTCCAGAATCCCAACACTCGCGCGGTGTCCAGAATCCCAACACTCGCACGGTGTATAGAATCCCAACACTCGCGCGGTGTCCAGAATCCCAACACTCGCGCGGTGTCCAGAATCCCAACAATAGAATCCCAACACTCGCGCGGTGTCCAGAATCCCAACACTCGCGCGGTGTCCAGAATCCCAACACAGAATAGCTCGGTGTATAGAATCCCAACACTCGCTCGGTGTATAGAATCCCAACACTCGCGCGGTGTATAGAATCCCAACACTCGCGCGGTGTATAGAATCCCAACACTCGCACGGTGTATAGAATCCCAACACTCGCGCGGTGTCCACTCGCGCGGTGTCCAGAATCCCAACACTCGCGCGGTGTCCAGAATAGAATCCCAACACTCGCTCGGTGTATAGAATCCCAACACTCGCTCGGTGTATAGAATCCCAACACTCGCGCGGTGTATAGAATCCCAACACTCGCACGGTGTAGAATCAACAGAATCCCAACACTCGCACGGTGTATAGAATCCCAACACTCGCTCGGTGTCCAGAATCCCAACACTTGCGCGGTGTCCAAACACTCGCACGGTGTCCAGAATCCCAACACTGCGCACGGTGTCCAGAATCCCAACACTCGCACGGTGTCCACGGTGTATAGAATCCCAACACTCGCTCGGTGTCCAGAATCCCAACACTTGCGCGGTGTCTAGAATTCAAACACGGCACGGTGTCCAAATCCCCCGCACGGTGTCCAGAATCCCAACACTCGCACGGTGTCCAAAATCCCAACACTCGCATGGTGTCCAGAATCCCAACACTCGCTCGGTGTCCAGAATCCCAACACTCGCTCGGTGTCCAGAATCCCAACACTTGCGCGGTGTCCAGAATTCAAACACTCGCACGGTGTCCAGAATCCCAACACTCACGTAGTGTCTAGATTCCCAACACACTATTTCTTCTCGTAATATAGATGTAAGAGGTTAAAGAACTCAGGTCTGTCTCTCTAGGCAAACTAGCTTCCACCTTCCACCTCTGAATATGACGTTGCAATGAGCTGGTATCGTTCAATGGATTGAAATGTGGTTTTTATATTAAATTTAAACGAAATCCGTCCACTGTATTGAAATAAGGCGAAGGGATAAATTATCATTTATTAGATTTTCTATCGATATGGACAAAAATCACGAGCGTGCTCGCAATATTTACCGAATAAAGGCTGGTTCACAGTAAACCGGGAATGGAAACGACAACGAGAACGAGACACTCACGGACAGGAGAACGCGAATTCGATTATGCGCACTGTTCAAAATATACAAAGGTGAGCCTGCCTGGAGAGAAATAAAAAATAGGTTGCAGCCGCCAAATTACTCTTCAAATAACGAACACTCATATAAACTGAGGGAAAGAAGGCAGAGGACGGACACTGGAAAGTTTTCTTTTCTCAATCGTACTATCAGGGAATGGAAAACTTTACCTGCAGACTTACTAAAGGCTTTACCAACAACCAAAAATGTATTTAAAAATAGGCTTAAGGACTTTACTAATAGACGGTAATTATACACAGTATTTAAAGGGTGTAAATGATACGTTGTTATTGAAGTGTTGTATCAGTGAAGAATTATGTTGTGTCAGTGAAGTTTGTTGTGTCAGTGAAGTGTGTTGTGTAAGTGAAATGTGTTCCTGTCAGTGAAGCTTTATAGTTTATAGTGGCAGTGCAAAGTATTTGAACAGTGAAATGTTTTTGAAGTGTTAGTGAAATCAGGAGAGAATCAGTGAAATGTGTCGAATTTCCTGTGCAGTGAGTGAGTTGACAGCGAAATGAGTGTAATGTTGAAAGGCACTTGTGCAGATATGAACATATCATACTCGTGGGTTTTAGTTCGAACTTAGATTTAAGATACAAATTAGATTTATTTTGAATGTTATTTTAAGTGATCGTTTCATTTAATTTAGGATATTCCCTATTGTTGTTGTTGTTGTTGTTGTTATTATTATTATTATTATTATTATTAGTATTATTATTATTAATTGTATTTTTAATTAATAAGTTTATTATTGTCATTATTGAGTGTAATTAGTTACCACTTCCACCGGGTATATACCCATTTCAGTGTGAATAAATACATACATACAATGTTAAATAAATGTATTCATATGTAAATATTCACAATAGTTAATTGTGAATGCTCACATTTAAATACATTTATTTTAACAATATATCCGTTCTCATTCTCGTTTCCGTTCCCGGTTTATTGTGAACCAATCTTAACACTCAACACAGAACATAAACGTAGGGATCCAATGAATCAACTGTAACTTCTTTTTTTCTCTCGAATTTCGAAATGTAGCTCGGAAAATTTTTATTTTTTTTTTTATTGAAATATTTTTAAAATATTTGACATTTATTTTCGTCTTGCTGTGAAAAGTTTATTGTAAGAATTTTAAGATCTGAATTTCCTATCCCTTCCACATTTCCACGAACGTAACAAGGTCTATCTATCACTGGCATTACGCTGAGATTACGCGATTATTTCGACATCCTCTACTTATTACGGGTAACATTCATGAGTTAATGTTAAAATTTCTACGGTGCGAGATGAAAAAGAAATGTGGTATTTTGAGTTATGATTAGAGCTCGGATTTTTAGTCTCGTTTAGCATAGACTGAAACATACGTTCTTTAATGCACCTAGTTTTAGGAGTATCATCGCTCGAGAGTATTTCGTTTTGCATACATTTAGGGATTTTTGTATAAAATTGTTGCAACCTATCCTATTCGAACCTAAAAATCCGAGATTTAGTTATGATATCTATGCAGTTACAAAAAATTTACTATAAAGGACATATGTGTATTCTCTTTCATTATAATGTATAGTTTTGGATTTGGATTTTAAGTTTTGTTTCAAAGTTTGCTTTTGCTCTATTCAAAACTTGCAGTTTGTGGCTTATGCCTTTTTTTACCGCAGACCATAGAATTACTTTCCGATTCTCCATTACCTCACAACATTCATCGATCGAATTTTCCTACATCCTGTAGGCCTATATACTTTAAAGTCACTATAAAAGGCATTATCAAATGCATCAGCATTCCATTTGTCCGTTCGTGCAGCAATCAAAATTGCATTTTCTTCAATGTGTTATTTTATCTGTCACAAAACACTGAGACTTAGAACTTCAAAGCGTTGTATTCATAAAGAAGCGAATAGAATGATAGATTAATAGAACTGGTGCTATGAAACAATGAAAGCAATGCAAGAATATCGAACGATTATTATCTCCAAAGTGAATTTAATCATTTAAAAAACTATATTTTAAGCATACAATGTAGTTGCAGTCAGTGATGAAATCAAGTAGTGACCCTGGGGAATTTAACATAAACAAAATCAATCCCTCCAGCAGGAGGTGATAATGGAATTTGATTAAATATTCTTCTTTCTAGTACATGTGAAATGCATTATACCTATGATCAATATTAATGCCATTTACGTAGGTAATAAATTAACTGAAGATATAAAGAAATACAAAACAAAGCTAAATATAAAAGAGAGTGTAATATTTTAATCTAGATAATAAGAGCATACGCTTTTAATAGATTAAATTCAGAATGGAAATAAGTGTCTGTGAAAAGGTTACTCGTTTTAATTTATTACTGTTTCTGCAATCAATTTCATTTACTATACAGGGTCATTCAGAATGAATAGTAAGTATTCTAGGAGCTATATTATGGACTATTCTGAGTAAAAAGTTCATAAATTATAAACATGCATCCAATTTGAAATGGGTCTGGAGATACGGCTGTTCTAAATGTTATGGACAACAAACCTTACAAGTAGTAAGAAGAAAAGACAAATGACTTAAAGTTCACATTTATTGCTTATTTATATCGTATCATTATACAGGGCTTTCATTTCAAAATTTCCAAGTCTAAATAACTAATTATTTAAATTGAATTCAATTTAAACAAAAAAACACGTCAATTTAGATATTGAAGGGGAAATCTGAAATCAGGCTTGATTGCATTTTAGATTTCACCCCCACTCCCAGCCACCCCCACTTTTAAATTTCAAATGACACCCCTATATTTGTATACTTATATATGAAAGAGTATTCAATTGTTTATACACCTTATTCATTTGTTTTCGTATCTTTCGTTTTCTATCGTCACCTGGCAACCTGGATTATTGTTATTGTTGATTAGAGCTGAAGAGAATAAAGCTACAAAAACTTATTGAGCATTTCATGTAATAGTTATGTTTGTGTATTAAATTATTTTAAAATGATGTATATCTTCAAGAGAGAACATAAATCATCCTTATTGATTAAATTTAGGAAATTACACAAACTAAGCTGTGTTTTCATCCTACAATCAACTGATAACAACAGAAATAGGCCTACAGGTTGTCAGGTGACGATAGAAAACAAAAGATGCGAAAACAAATGAATGAGGTGTATAAACAATTGAATGCTCTTTCATTATTGTGCAATATATTTTTTTCAGGAGATTAACTCCATTATGTAGATTAAATTATTGGCGATTTAACTCTATTGTGTAGATGAAATTATCATCAATGTGGTTGTAGGCGTAATATATCGACTTATCGATCAGATTTTTTGAATTAGATATTGAGAAAAAATGGTAGTACAAAGGTACAGTACATCAGTTATTCATAGATTTCAAAAAGGCGTATGACTCGGTTAAGAGAAAAGTTTTATATAATATTCTTATTGAATTTGGTATTTCCAAGAAGCTATTCGATTAATTAAAATGTGTCTCAGTGAAACATTCAGCAGAGTCCGTATAGGCTAGTTCCTGTCTGATGTTTTTCCAATTCACTGCGGGCTAGAACAAGGAGATGCACTATCACCTTTACTTTTTAACTTTGCTCTACAATGTGCCATTAGAAAAGTTCAGCAAAACAGATAGGGTTTCGAATTGAATGGGTTTTACATGAGCTGCTTTTTAATGTGAATGACGTGAATATGTTTGGAGAAAATACACAAACTATTGGGGAAAATACAGAAGTTTTACTTTGAAGCAAGTAATGAGATAGGTTTGGAAGTAAACTGCGGAAAGACAAAGTATATGATTATGTCTCGTGACCAGAAAATAGTACGAAATGGGAATATAAAAATTATAAATTTATTCTTTGAAAAGGCGAAAAATTCAAATGTCTTGGAGCAACACTAATAAAATATAAATGACATTCAAGAAGAAATTAAACGCAGAATATTATTCGGTTGAGAAGCTTCTGTCATGTAGTCTACTGTCAAAAAAGCTGAAAGTTAGAATTTATAAAACAGTTATATTACCAGTTGTTCTGTATGGTTGTGACACTTGGAATCTGACTTTGAGAGAGGAACAGAGATTAAGAATGTTCGAGAATAAGGTGCTTAGGAAAATATTTGGGGTTAAGAGCAATGAAGTTACAGGAGAATGGAGATAATTACAGAACACAGAACTGCTCGCATTGTATTCTTCACCTGACTTGATTTGGAACATTAAGTCCAGACGTTTGAGATGGGCAGGGCATGTAGCACGTATGGGTGAATCCAGAATTACATATAGAGTGTTAGTTTGAAGACCTGAAGGAAAAAGACCTTTGGGGAGGTCGAGGCGTAGATGGGAGGATAATATTAAAATGGATTTGAGGGAGATGGGATATGATGGTAGGGACTGGATTAATGTTGCTCAGAATAGGGACCGATGGTGGGCTTATGTGAGAGCGGCAATGAACCTCCATATGCAATGTAAGGAATTATATTATTTTCCTTTTCACGTTGCATATGCCTGCTTCTGATAGTAGCGTACGTTAAATAGTTTTTACTTAATTACTTACTTACTGGCTTTTAAGGAACCCGGAGGTTCATTGCCGCCCTCACATAAGCCCGCCATTGATCAATATCCTGAGCAAAATTAATCCAGTCTCTACCATCATATCCCACCTCCCTCAAATCCATTTCAATATTATCTTCCCATCTACATCTCGGCCTCCCCAAAGATTTTTTTCCCTCCGGCCTCCCAACTAACACCCTATATGCATTTCTGGATTCGCCCATACGTGCTATATGCCCTGCCCATCTCAAACGTCTGAATTTAATGTTCCTAATTATGTCAGGTGAAGAATACAATGCGTGCAACTCTGCGTTATGTAACTTTCTCCATTCTCCTGTAACTTCATCCCTCTTAGCCCCAAATATTTTCCTAAGAATCTTATTCACTCTCTCACTTTACTCTTCAATATTCTTCAAACCTCTAACCCTAGCTACCTAGCTTCTCGTTTTCAACATCATATCACGAAATAGATACTCGCTCACAACACCATATCACACTCTCCATTCCTAAACACAGAACATCCTTCTACTCTTCATCTTTCACGGTCTCTGCAGCTCATCTCTGGAACTCTCTACCACAACATGTCAGAGACTGTCGAACATTGTCTAGTTTCAAAAATAAATTAAAATTGCACTTTTTGAATTAGATTCCTTTCAGTTATAAGCCCTTTTTCTCTGCCATAGTTTTGTAAACATATAGGCTATATGTATTTTTTTTCCTTCCTTTCCCCTTTTTGTTCTCTTTATCAGCCGATGAATTTATTATCATAGCCTTTTTATTATGAATTTTATTTAATTTTCGTATTTCTTTTCTTTTTTATTATTATTTTAATACATTCCATTTTGATATATTCGTTTTTCCATATTAAACATTTGTACTAAATGAGTTGTTTTCATTATATTCCAATATATTTTACTTTTTTTTTCTATTATGGTATTATTTTCATGTTGTTCAGTGTCGATTTTATTATGCTATTATTATTATTTTTTTGTAATATGTTAGTATTCTGTTCTTTAACTTTTTGTTAAATTTTAACTCCTTGTATACTTTGTGACCTGGTGGAGTGTAAGAGAAGGCTCTATGGCCTTAACTCTGCCAGTATAAATAAAGAATTATTATTATTATTATTATTATTATTATTATTATTATTCTCAAACACCCTTAATCTCTGTTCCTCTCTCAAAGTGACAGTCACAGCCATACAGAACAACCGGTAATAGTTTTTACATACCAAAATTTTTTTACAGTTTGACTGCTAAATGTTTAAGATTTGCGTAAGTTAGTTGGCGGTGGGAGCAGTTTTTTTTTCGAGCCCATGGGTACTACCTAAACACAGAGAAAATTATAACTACTTATGAAAAAAAAAACATTTCATTGTGATCAAATTAGTGATACGTATATTGTGGGTATCGTAACCACATAACGACTCCAAGCATTAGACTCTGTCAACACAGCCTAATCTCTTGTGCTGTTACATATCGGAAATCAATGCATCACTTTGACAGTCGGTAGCTTTAGACTCCATGGAAAAGACTGAACAGAAATATACGACAGCTAGCTATCTTGAGGGACAATCACCGCTCAAAGAGAAGGCTTAAACGACTCTGTAAGGAGAGTCTTTAATCATTCAAAATATGGGGCATTGATGGTATGAAATATGAAAAATGAAACTACAGACAGGAAGAGAACAGTATTTTTATTGCGAGCTTAATTTTTCATTTTAAACTTTATTTTCTACAATTTAAGGATAGAGGCTCGTTTAGTCACGTGAAAAACTCTTGTATGGATGTGTTCCTTCATCTCTGAACATTATTCATGACTAGGGGGCGGATGTTGATGACTTAAAAATCTACTTAAAATGATCAATAAAATGCCCTTAAAATAATGGAAAAATGACATAGAAATTAAAAGAAAATGACAGTTTAATTATTATTCACGATACTCGCACTACAGCTTCTTAAAAATTAGACACCTTGCAAATATCGGCGAGAGGAGGCAACTTCCTGGAATTTGACTAAGATAAAGGAAAAGGACATGCAACAAAATGAAAGTTTTAAGGAAAAACTATAAATTTTAATGAAACTTTATAATGTGTTTCAATCAGGGGTGGTCCATGTCAGTGCCTTTATTCTCCGTCTCCTCCTCCTTCCGCTTTTCACTTTTGTTACCAGACCTTTCAGATGGGGAGTGTAGATGACAAAAAAAATTGTGGCGCAGAGTGCATTCTTGCAATCTTTGTGTTAAAAATACTGTCTACTATAGTACATCCCTTCCGAACCATAATGGGGACACAACGTCTTATTGTCCAGGAAACGGTTAAAGTTTCCACCCTTCCAAAATTAAATTCTAAATATATTATTTTAATGTACCGAAGTACATATGATATTTCCACGCAGATATTCTGCGTCATCATACGATGAAAGAGTAATGGAACGGAGAAAAATTCTCTCCGGCACCGGGATTTGAACCCGGGTTTTCAGCTCTATGTGCTGATGCTTTATCCACTAAGCCACATGTATGATGACACAGAATATCTGCATGGAAATATCATATGTAATTCGGTACATTAAAATAATATTATATGATATGCGTAAATCACTTCGTGATTTAAGACGGCGCTTATTCCGTCGGATCCCGGGCAACTCTTCACTCATAACGAGTGCTCCTCAGCACATGTGTGGACTTCAGTCCTGCGTTCATAGACATCTATGACGTAGTGTAGAGGGCGGCCACTAGAGGGAACCCAAGAGTTGGAACTTAAAGCTGAGACGATTCTGTCCGACACCGGGATGGGTATCCGGTGTGGCTCAGTGGATAAAGCATCAGCACGTAGAGCTGAAAACCCGGGTTCAAATCCCGGTGCCGGAGAGAATTGTTCTCCGTTCCATTGCTCTTTCATCGTTAAATTCTAAAGACACCCTCGTACCGACAATATAACAGTAGTGGTCAAAGCCCTCACTTTAACTAAGCTATTGTAAAGCATTTTACATTACTTCTGTTGTGTGAGGTGAAGCCTTGGGTGAAATGAGGAATGCACTTAAGAGGTTTGTTCCAAAGTATAAAACTCAAACTTCACTGTTATTCAGTAGGTAATTAGGCTACTAGTAGGGCCTACTACTGATCTGTTTCCTTAGATAAAGGTTTAACAGGCCTATATGTAAAGAAGGAAGTAAAATGCATTCAAAATGATATAAAATTCTTCAAAATATTAAAAATGACCAAAAGATGCCGAAAAAATGTAAAAATGACCTATTAGTTCAAAAGTGTCAAAAAATTCAATATAACAAATTAATTTTTTACGTTGATATTAACATAGAAATTATATATTAATAGACATCGTCCTAATGTGAAAAATAAGAAGATGACTTTTCATCAACATCCGCCCCCTATTCATGATAAAATACCACCAAAACTTGATGCATAAAAATTACCTTTAAAGGTCCAACCTGTATTCCGTAACGTTAAACAAATATCAGAATGATTTATCAAATTCTATAAAACTAGTGGCTTGTGCAGCAAATGCTGCAAACTAAGTTCATTAGACGTTCAAATAAAAAATTTTCAGATTTATTTTCAATGAAGAATATCAGACATTTTGAAAGTTGTTTGCTTCCATAATAATAAAACATACTCCCTCTGTATGTTTTTTATGCGAAATACTTTTTCTTGAACTTATCCACCTTCAGTTTTTGAGTTTCAACGCGAAAACGCAAGTAACAATGTCAAGGCGATCAGTGGGTTTTTCATGTGGGAGTAAAGAAATAGCTATTTCAGGTCATTGCGGATTGTAGGTGAAAGTTAAAAAATGTCAGGTTTGCTATGCTTTCGAACAATAGACATAGCATCTTGGTATAGCTGCTGCATGTAGAGCTTGAAATGTAGAGGGTAAAATCATTTTATCCTGCTAAGAAATCTTGCTGAAGTGATCGCGAGACTACAAAATTTTTTAGACCTTTTATTTTATCAGTAAGTAATACCCTTTGGTCTTTCCTTAGGAACTGTAATTTTTGCAGTTTCTCGAGGCAATACTGAAGAGAATGACGCATATAAGTATCTACACCGCACCGCCATTAAGTATATGAAAAAGACCCAACTCCGCTTGATTAATAACTATAAAAATATTTTATTTTTAATAATAATATTATTATCTTACGTAAGTTTTGTAGTTATATAATAGCCGCCACTCAGTAAATTATAGAAATGAAGATCTAATTTAAGATATACTCTACTTCTACTTATATAACCCCAAAAGTTTCACTTTCATATAATCAATATAGCATTAATATGTATAATTAATGAAAAATAGTCACATCATGATATTAACTATAATAATATTTCATTTCTAATGGTAATAATGTCATCAAACCACCTCAAGTTTTGTAGATTTTATTATCCAATATACAGCTGTACTCACAAAATTACACAACGCTGAATCAGACCTGTAAATTATTTTAGTAATTATTGAAGTTTTTAATAACCAATTAAATTTGAAGTCTAAATATGTCAGCAATCTTGCAGATCACGGCCTTCGGGTGTAATAGCCTATTGTTTATTGTAGTGTGTGTTTTGTTTTATTCTGGAATGCAAGATTGATTTTGGAAAATAGGAAAATTGGAAAATTATGTAGGAAAACTAACGCTTCACTGAAAGCTACTATTTTTCTGAAAATCCTTGGATGCCAAGCTTCAAAATGACGGGTAGTTCATTAAAATCCGTTCAGCCGTTTTCCCGTAATTTCCATTACCAATTCAAATTTTATATATATAGACAGACAGACAGACAGACAGACAGAGATAGATAGATAGATAGATAGATAGATAGATAGATAGATAGATGGATGGATGGATGGATGGATGGATGGATGGATGGATGGATGGATGGATGGATGGATGGATGGATGGATGGATGGATGGATGGATGGATGGATGGATGGATGGATGGATGGATGGATGGATGGATGGATGGATGGATGGATGGATGGATGGATGGATGGATGGATGGATGGATGGATGGATGGATGGATGGATGGATGGATGGATGGATGGATGGATGGATGGATGGATGGATGGATGGATAGATAGATAGATAGATAGATAGATAGATAGATAGAGATAGATAGATAGATAGATAGATAGATAGATAGAGATAGATAGATAGATAGATAGATAGATAGATAGATAGATAGATAGATAGATAGATAGATAGATAGATAGATAGATAGATAGATAGATAGATAGATAGATAGATAGATAATACGTTTGTAATTGAAGGTTTTTTTTTTGGAAAAACAACCATAGTCCAAGAACATAAATTTTCAGGAAAAACAAAAAGCTATCAGGCATGGGTGTTGTTGACACTTCAAGTATGAAATTCATCATGCCAATTCTTAAGGTGTTATAGAAACTTGGGAAAACTGCCGGGGGAAAAAAAAACGCTGAGAACTTTTATATCAACCCAAAAGTTGGAGGTGAGCAGTAGCTTTACATTAAAGACGCTGCGCTGGAGTTCTAAACTAGGCCCAGAACCTTGTGTCGGTACCTGTAAGTGCATTATCAAACAGGCTCTAAAGTAGTGGTTCCCAATCTTTTAGAGATCGCGGTCCGGCTTCAATAACTCGCAGATACCTTTCCAATTACGATACTTGAGCTTTGAAACAAGCAAGCTCTTACACACGGCAACGCGAACTTACGAAGACAGTATTCACTCAGTGCCGGATTTAGGTCTAGGCAACCTAGACAGTTGCCTAGGGTGGAAATTTCCAGAGGGCGGCATTTTCTTTCTCTCTTTCTCTTCCCTTTTTCTTTCCTTTTTTTTTTTCGTTTTCATTTTACAGTGAAATTTGTTTTTAAAACACTTGTTGGTAAATCTTTCCTAAAGTTTTTTGAACACCTTGTGAAAATCGGATATTGTTTTGTTACCGCATTATCGCGGTGGTGGCAAGAGTAAAAGGAAAGTGTGCAGCTGCATAATTATATTGTAATATCGGTATCACGTTATTATACCAGTGGTTCCCAACCGGTGTGTCGCGCAGCTCCATGGAGTGTGGCGCGAAATTTTGGAATTGAAAAATAAATTTTATGACATCCAGAAAGTCTCTTTACAACGCATTTTTTTATTTCCATCGAAGTCTTTGATATGGTACATTTTATTTTGAGATATACTTTATCAATTAAATGTGAACATCTGGAACAATGCTCAGTTGAGTTTTTCATTTTTTCAACCATAAGGCTACGTATAGAGAAACTCTGTGCAATCCACCAAGTCCAGACTTCACATGGGCGAGTTTTCAAGAACGATAATAAAAATCTTTTATCTGACATCCAGAATAGATAGGTTGGGATTTTTGACACATATCTTTGTATGTTTTTTCGGATGTCACTCAAGTTGCTGCTTATTTCTTTAGCACAGGCATGTCAAAACCCTGCACATTGTGCAACTGTCTCTGTGCGATGTGCACTCTCTATTCCCCTACCTGGAGGGAGTGAATCGCCTTGGAAGGGAACGCGACAGGCTATACAATACCTGCAGCAGCTTTTGTTTCAGTAACACAGTTTCAGTACGAGTGCCGATTTGGCTGTGTTTGTGAATGAGTTATGATAAATAAAATGAGGAGTTCACAGATAACGGAGAAGAGAAATTACGAATCATATAACATAACTGTTATAATGTTTTCCTCAGTCAACAATAATAATAATAATTTTAAAATGAAAGGCTTTCATCAGCCTATGTCGAGGTAATAGTGTTGTGAGGTGACAATTTAGATCAGATTAGTAAACTTCCCAAAATATGATATTGTCAGCGCTTATTTCTTGATCAGTACTCTCACGGCAAAACGTACTTGACAATGGCGTTGTTTTGGAGTCTGTACTAACACAGCCATCAAAGGTTAGACGACTTAACGACTTTCATTTCATAAACTGGTAAGTGATGAGAATATAGTGAGGAATACATGTGAGGCTCTTGAGGTTGTAAGGAGAGAAGAAAACAACTATTTGCAAGGCGGAAAAATTATAATGGCAAATTTTCAATCTCACGTCACAATATTAATTCAATATACTTATATTAATAAATCTTTAAATCTGACATATGGAGAATATCGTCGCTTCACAGCTTGTGAACTACACTTTTAATTTCTTTAGGTAACGCTCCCAACTTTTCGATACTTGCTCTCAACGTTTTCAAATAAACTATATGTGAATTTAAATTCTAAGCTTAATTTATATTTATATTTATTAATATTCATTTATA
The DNA here is from genome assembly GCA_025594305.2 of Periplaneta americana. Lineage (NCBI taxonomy): Eukaryota > Metazoa > Arthropoda > Insecta > Blattodea > Blattidae > Periplaneta > Periplaneta americana. The sequence goes on along the minus strand of JAJSOF020000031.1, from coordinate 89,925,699 downwards.
TTGTCATACAGCAAAGAAATAATATCAGTGTAAAAACTTCACAATGTCCTACTGCATGTAATTAATTGGGAGTATAATATTATTTTCTTCAACATTTGTGTACCAATGGTCACAGTAAATAATAATGTTTGACGAACAATGAAAGAGTAGGGTCTATTACTTTAAAATAATTAGTACCTACTACGTAAAATGAAATATTTGTTCGTTTCTAGTTGTTTCGAAATTACTGCAATTTTTTTTCTTAAAATACTGTATAAAAATCATGCTTTATGCTTTACAAACCACTACTTTGTGATGTATAACTGAGTAAGCCTAAAGTTTCTTGTATTACAATTGTCAAATATAGACATTGATAATAACTGTTTTCTTTTTCGTTCTGCTAACTATGTTTATAATGTTCAAATGCATATTTAATCCAACCCTAGAAGCGCAGAATAGATTATTGTACACCCCTCCAGCTAAGAACGGGTAAGAGCAACCCTTGATTGATGCAACCTGCACAGACCGGCGATCAGCGCACATCAATGCACATTTAGAGTCTGATTTCTGACATGCCTGCTTTAGAATTTTCGATTACATATTAACATCAACCTATCTACAACACTGGATGTCCGATACTACATAGTAGTTGTTATCAGTACTGTTTTTCTGGGGGAATGCGCTGAAACAGCTTTCTGGCACCTTTTCGTTGCATTTTTCATCATGGAAGCGAAATGTGTTTTTAATATAATTTTTCTTCGTATTCCGCTTAGATCTTGAAAGTCTTAGTTGGACGAAAAGGAGGTTAAAGTGACAAAATTCCAATGCAGTGAACAGTAATCATCTCCGCGTCCTCTATAAAGTTTTCTACACAACTACCGCCTTTTTATCCAGAAGAAAAGTGCTGATTATTGATGTAAGTGAAGATTTGGTTTCTGTTCGCAGCAAGAGCCGTCGCCCGAACATCGGCCGCCCCGGTACGGCCGTATCGGCAGTTTCATGGTCAGTCACCTGGGCAACGTCAACATTACCAGCCTGGGCAACTTCCTGTTGCGCCCCGGCTCGGAGACGTCGCTGCCCCCATATCCAAGGTAAGCTCTGGCATATTGCTTAGGTTACATTTCCCAACCAAATAAAAAATGACAGTTGATTAATGAAATCACTTAAATTCTGCGAAACGTCTTTATTTTTGGCATATGATTAACCTCACAGGTTTTACGCCTTTTTCCTATATCAGCCTGTCACACATTACGAATGTTGTTGAAATTTTTGTTAATAAAATGTTTATAAAAACAACTAAAATGTGCTTTACAAATAGTTTTTATTTGGCATTGATCACATATATATCTGTAGTGCTTGGGAAACGTGACACAAGTCAGTTTCCACAAACCTTTTTTGATAGCTTCTTGTCTATGCGGATGACGTGAATATGTTAGGGGAAAATCCACGAACGATTAGGGGAAACACGGAAATTTTACTTGAAGCAAGTAAAGCGATCGGTTTGGAAGTAAATCCCGAAAAGACAAAGTATATGATTATGTCTCGTGACCAGAATATTGTACGAAATGGAAATATAAAAATTGGAGATTTATCCTTCGAAGGGGTGGAAAAATTCAAATATCTTGGAGCAACAGTAACGAATATAAATGACACTCGGGAGGAAATTAAACGCAGAATAAATATGGGAAATGCGTGTTATTATTCGGTTGAGAAGTTTTATCATCTAGTCTGCTGTCAAAAAATCTGAAAGTTAGAATTTATAAAACAGTTATATTACCGGTTCTTCTGTATGGTTGTGAAACTTGAACTCTCACTCTGAGAGAGGAACATAGGTTAAGGGTGTTTGAGAATAAGGTGCTTAGGAAAATATTTGGGGCTAAGCGGGATGAAGTTACAGGAGAATGGAGAAAGTTACACAACGCAGAACTGCACGCATTGTATTCTTCACCTGACATAATTAGGAACATTAAATCCAGACGTTTGAGAAGGGCAGGGCATGTAGCACGTATGGGCGAATCCAGAAATGCATATAGAGTGTTAGTTGGGAGACCGGAGGGAAAAAAGACCTTTGGGGAGGCCGAGACGTAGATGGGAGGATAATATTAAAATGGATTTGAGGAGGTGGGATATGATGATAGAGAATGGATTAATCTTGCACAGGATAGGGACCGATGGCGGGCTTATGTGAGGGCGGCAATGAACCTTCGGGTTCCTTAAAAGCCATTTGTAAGTAAGTAAGTATTCTTTCCATTACAATAATTCATACAGAAAAAAATCAAATCGACATAAATCAGTGTAAGTTGTCAATAAATAATCAATAAAGGTTTCTGAAAACTGACTTATGCCACTTTTCCCAAGCACTGCAGATATAGTTCATACAATTTCAGTTGATGTAGGTAGGCTACATGGCGCACAAACTATTATGGAAAACACGGGGATTTTACTTGAAGCAAGTAATGAGATTTTTTGGGGATTTACTTCCAAATTTAAGTATGTTGATTAAGTTTACGGGATTGCTCAAACGGGTATGTGCTACGTAAATAATATGTATTTGTTTTGTATTTTAAGCAGCAATAAATATTTTAGGGCCTATACTTAAACAGTCCCGCGCCTTGGCGTCGCAGTCTAAGATATCCTGCCTAGGACTCGCGTTACGGAATGCGCCCTGGTTCGAGTCCTCGTGAGAGAAGAAATTTTCTCATGAAATTTGGGCCAGTGTATGGAACCGGTGCCCACCCAGCATCGATAGGTAGCGATAGGTAGCTACGATAGGTAGCGAAATCCGGTTGCGAATGCCAACTACAACGGCTGGGGGGGATGATCGTGCTAACCACACGATACCTCCATTCTGGTTGGATGATCGTCCACCTCTGCTTCGGCATGTGGGCGTGAGGCCAGCAGCCGGCTGGTCGGTCTAGGCCCTTCACGGGCTGTAGCGCCACGGATTATTATTATACTTAAACATGTCTCATTATCATGACATAGCACGTAATGGAAATTGGAAATTTATCCTTTGAAGATGTGTAAGAATTCAAATAACTTGAAGCAACAGTAACAATTAATATAAATGGCATTCATTCACCCATAGTCTTCTGTCCAAGGGCAGATCTTTCACCTGACATAATTAGGAACCCTAAATCAGAAGTTTGAGATGGACAGAGTTTGTAGCATATATGAGTGAATCCAGAAATGCATATAGAATGTCAGTTGGAATACCTGAGGGAAAAATACTTTTGGTGAGGTCGAGACGTAGATGGGAGTATAATATTAAAATGGATTTGTAGGAGTTGGATATAATGGTAGGGACTGGATTAATGTTGCTCAGGATAGGGACCGTTGGCGGACTTATGTGAGGGCGGCAATGAACCTCCAGGTTCTTTAAAAGCCATTTCTAAGTAAGTAAGTAGATGCATTGTTATTTATAACTATCGGTACTATATATTGTGAAATTGTTTTTCGTTTCGTTTTGCTTTGCGTACACTCCCTCACACGTTCTTTTCCACATGCAATGTATTAAAGTCCAATCGTTCCTCAGTCAGATCTTTTGACGTATAACCACGCATCCGTGTGCAGGATTCTGACGGTAAGAGCTCTGGCCTGGGGGTGAGTCCTGTGTCCACCCCGGAGTCGGGCTTCCGGTCGGCGCTGAGTGCGGAGAACCTGACCTGCTCGGAGCCGGAAGAAGCCAGGGCGTCCCCCCACTACCCAACCCGCAACAAGACAAGAGAAGACTTCCTGTGAGTACTTATATGTCACATCTCCACTCCAATCCTTGTTTTGTCAGTGCATGGGCTCCTGTTTCAAATTGCTACTCATCACTCTGTCTACTGACCCCAAAAATCTAGATATATATCTGAAAAAAAAAAAAATCTCTCTCGTTTTCTCTGTTCTGATTATAGAATTGAAAAAAATAGACAATACAGAATGAACCGTAAGCAATGCCAATGCCATTAATTAATTTCAGGAGGTTATTCTTTGAGATATTTCAAACAAAAAATTCAAAACAATCTTTGTCCGTTTTTCCTTCCTTTCCGAGATAAAAATGGTTTTGAATGAACATTTCATAGCGTATTTCGAGAAAGCTATTGATTTTTTTCTCAATATGCTTAGTGAATTTAAGATAGTAGTGTATTATGATAATAAATTATTAAAAGATTGTTTTTTAAATGTGCAGAAATTTGATCCTAACAAATTAACATTTCGGAATATGTATGATAAGACTTTCTTGTGTTAAACTTCAACGTACCTCGTTTACGTGTTTCGACCTATTTATGGGTCATCCTCAGAACTGGTCGTTGTTGGTCTTTGCACCTCTCTTTTTGTTTCCTGTGAGGGTGTGTTCGTATGGTATAGAGTAGAGTCAAAGAGTGTGTGTGTTCTGAAATTGAGTTGTGTGTTGAGAATTTCGTTGGGGTGTGTTTTCGTGTCTGTATATTTCATATTGTTCTAGTGTGTTTAGTTTCTGGCTTTTTGGTTGGATATGTAATATTTCCATGCCTGTGTTGATGTCTCTGTGGGTGTGGTTAGCATTTGTGATGTGTTCTGCATATGTGGAGGTGTTTTGTAATTTTGTTATGGCTGTGATGTGTTCTTTGTAACGTGTTTGAAAAGACACCCCAACGAAATTCTCAACACACAATTCTATTTCAGAACACACACACTCTTTGACACTACACTATACCACACGAACACACCCTCACAGGAAACAAAACAAGAGGCGCCAAGACCAACAACGACCAGTTCTGAGGATGGCCCATAAATAGGTCGAAACATGTAAACAAGGTACGTTAGAATTTAACACAAGAAAGTCTTATCATACATATTCCGAAGTGATACAGTGTTAAAAGTTGTGTAATCAAGATGTAAAATTAACATTTTAAAATTCCTTTTCAGAACGAAACGTTACATTTGTTTCGATCAAGTTTCTACACATTTAAAGGACAAAAAAATTCTTTCAATAAATTATTGTCATAATACACTGCTCTCTTAAATTGACTCATAATATTGGAAATTGAATACATAGCTTTCCCAAAACAGACTATGAAATGTTTCATATAAAACAATTTATATCTCGAAAATGAAGTAAAAACGAGCAAAATTTTATTAAAAGTTTTTGTTTGAAATATCTAAAAAAAAAAAAGTTAACCATCTGAAATTAATGACATGACTTATGGTTCACCCTGCATAGATTTAAGACAGTCACTAAATAAAGGAATAACTCTACTTGTACGTTTCATTGTCGTAATATGTTTGCCATGGTTTTCAGAATGACGAAAAAATTTTAGATCGTTTACGGTTTTCGTAATAAACAATTCTGTTGTTTAACAATGGAAGAGGAAGAAGTGACAACAGCGTATAACTAGAAACTCCCATTTCCGCTAATGGTGTTAATTACTAAAAGAAGCCTCGCGTCCCTTTGATCTGTCGACGCTAATCTTTAATAAATCGAAATAATAACAGAATAATAGATTTTTTTATTGCACACGATATTTTGTGCTAGTGTGCCGCGCTTAGTATCGATAGTATAACTGGACCCGCTATATTTTGATCAAAGGGTACAGCTACAGCAATATTATTGTTATTATTCTGTGCTCTTTGATTTGTTCTTCTGTGATTACAAGGTAACTAGAGTCATAAAATGATAATCGACACGAACAGTTGTTAGAGAGACGGCCATTTTTTCTTTGTATACAACACTTAAACAAAGAGTTTTGTGTGCATAACTACAGCAAAGCAATTCCCACGTATAGTTTACACATTGATTATACATTCATCGCTTATGCATGTTTTATTAGTAACTTTTTCTGCCGCAACTCGGCATGAGTCTCGTATAAAAATTATACAGGTTTATTAGCGGCAATGTTAATGTTTAGTGATGACAGCACTTATATTTTCGGGAAGTTCATTGATACAAGTGAGAACATGGGCTCCTGAACATCCACAAAACTATTATCATTGTTGAAAATGAGCCCAATAGCCCGAAAATAAATGTGTGGTGTGCTCTTGAAGAAGATGAAGCGATCAGTACCTTCTTCGCAAAACCCAAGTAACTTACGTCAATATATTGCAATTATATTATGAAACAAAAGGTATGAATTCTTTAAGATTGTTTGTACCAAAATGCAACACTGCTACAGTATTTAATCATAGTAGTAATTTAGGCCCAAGAATATATAACAAATTTATATTTAAATATCATAATCTTGTCAATTCTAATAGTTATAGTATTAAATTTAAAAAAGTTATGTATGGATTTTATAAATATTGAAAAATTGTAAATTTAAATTTATATATTCTTATTGCGTAGTAGACATAAGACAAATTGTATTACATACTTCTTAATTTCAATTCAGGAATCCGCCCCTGAGCACGAGTTCTACTCTTTCAGGGACGAACTAAAGCTTTTCTGTATATATTATATTTTATGTTACAATTATTAGCAAAATAAATAAATAAATATGCAGTACCCCAAATTTCAAATGCCAATGTAATCTTTCAGGAAATTACTGCCTCTCTCCACTTTTCTACCACAGTTCGGGAAATTCTAAATGGTGCATTTCCATAACGGTGGGTTGGTAGGGGTGGATGGCCACCACGCTCTCCGTACCTTATTACCTGTGTGCCATTACTTATGGAGTTATGTTAAGCAAGTAGTTTCAGTGTACCCAACATCAGTTTTACAACATGAATAACTTATATGATGAAAGACGAGTGGAACGGAGAAAAATTCTCTCCGGCACCGGGTTTGAACCCAAGTTTTCAGCTCTACGTGCTGATGCTCTGTCCACTAAGCCACTGTCCCATCCCGATGTCGGATCGAATCCTCTCAGTTTAAGTTCCACCTCTTGGGTTCCCTCTAGTGGCCTACCCTCATGCACTGCGTCATAGATCTATGACGTCATAGAAGTATGACGCAGTGCACGAGGATAGGCCACTAGAAGGAACCCAAGAGGTGGAACTTAAACTGAGAGGATTCGATCCGACATCGGGGTGGGAATCCGATGGCTTGGTGGATAGAGCATCAGCACGTAGAGCTAAAAACCTGGGTTCAAATCCCGGTGCCGGAGAGAATTTTTCTCCGTTTCACTCATCTTTAATCATATGATGACGCAGAATATCTGCACGGAAATATCATAATTATGTTCTTCGGTACATCATAATAATAATACATGAATAATTTAAATAATATAAGATATTAAATGTCCGAAAAGTTACAAAATTAAGGTATTCGAGAAAAAAATGAATTATTTATCACCTAAATACACAAATGAGTCTGGTACATTTCCTTAATGCAACATACAATATATTAGAAAAAAGAGTCTTATAAATATATTGAGAAATATGGAAATTAGATTGGAAAAGCTTTCCCACTTTATCTTAAGTGACATTTTGAATATTTAATTAGTGGCAACTATAAAATATTTTTAATATCTGAATTCTATTTCTTAAAGTAGAGGTAGTGAGCATTTTTGACATCAATTATGAATGTAATAAATTGTCTGGTTTCTGAGAAAAAAATATTTCATATTTTCCTCGTTTATAGTACTCAAAAGTGGATGTACTCCTTTAAGAACCTATAATGAATATATAATAATGTAGTGACGTGCTACCACCTTTTCCAAAGTGTTCTTTTCGTCAACAGATAAAATATTCTACTTGAAATTGTGGAAATTGTAAAAGACAGTAAAAAAGTAAAGCTGATAAACTATCAACAGTCCAATCGACAGAATATGAAATATTGTGTGGAAGTATTGATCATCTTGGTTACGCCCACAAACAAAGAACGGTTATTCCGAATAAAAGAAAGCATAATTATTTAAGTATGGTACTTGCATTGTAGAGGATTGTACGGGTACTGCACCACACGTTTATGTCTTTTCTATAGATCAGATATGAATCGATCTGTCCAATAAAAACAGAGCTTAATATTAGAAATCGCTTCCTGGTTCATCTGTCAATTTGTCAAGTTCCTTGTCTGCAAACCGCGGCATTGACCCCAGCGGGAGCAAACTCCTCAGCTGAGCTTTTTTCTGACGAACACAATATGGTTCCCAAAAAGCTTGCAAATCCTCCCCATATTGATAGGTCACCTGTCACGCCATTATCTGACAATCTAGCACACAAAACAGCGTTCAGTCAACGTTTCTTGTGTATGTTCCGCTGTCAAATATATCAGCTGCAACAAAGGTGCCTGTCGCCATATGAAACAAGCACAATAACGCAGTGACGACCGGATTATCGATGTTGCCAAGGCAACGACCTGTGTGGTGCTACTAACAATAAAATCGGACATGTAAACAATTTCCTTGATGAATGCCAGACCTCTCTCCATGACAAGATAGTACACATCTCAGCCTATGCTTGTTGAACCTATCAAGAGCTAAAAAAAATTGTAACCAACAAAGCTCTTACGTCTCTATAATTAATCGCATAATATAGCGCTTACTACCCAATTGACTGATTAATGTAACATGGTCTTAAGTGCACAGAACTCAATAACCAAAGATACACTTTTCTAATAAGATATTTTTACTACGCTTCCTTTCTCATCTTCATATCATTTCAGTTATCCCTCTTTTACGGCAAATGGTAATTATTTATTTTATCATTATTTTCAACTGTACATGAGGTATGCACATTGTGGAAAGTTCCACACACGTCTGAGCATTTTTGCAGTAGTTACTAATCAGTAGAGAAGCAATATGATGGCAAGACTACAAGAAATTTGAGAAAATTACTGCGAGAAATTTGGTCAAATGATTATTGAAATTTGAGAAAATGACCATGGACAATTTCAGGAAATGTATACGATTAATTTCAGGAAATTCCGAAAAGCAATTTGAGTAAATGGCGCCAAAAAATTTAAGAAAGCGACATTGAACAATTTGAGGAAATTACGACGAGGAATTTGGTGAAATTATGTATGTATTTATTTACACTGCAAGTGGGCAAGCACCCGGTGGCAGTGGTATATACAATATTAACAATACACAGTTAAAATGATCAGCAATACACAATAAAATTTACAATACATAATACAATTAGAACACATATACAATTTTATACACAATACAATAAGAATACACAATACAATTTAACACAATAATAATAAAACATAAAATAAAACACCTAATTTTACAACACAACCTACATAATTATGTATAGGTCCTACATAAGTTTCAATAGTCTTTCACTTTACTCTCATCTCATTCCCTGTAGTGGCACTATGACGCATTTCACTGACACTTTAGCACATTTCAATGACGACGAATTTGAGGAAATTACGACGGCGAATTTGAGGAAATTGCAACGACGAATTTGATGAAATTATGACGAGGAATTTGATCAAATTATGACGAGGAATTTGATGAAATTATGACTAGGAATTTGATTAAATTATCGCTAGGAATTTGATAAAATTATGACTAGGAATTTAATGAAATTATAACTAGGAATTTGGACAAATTATGACTAGGAATTTAGGACGAGGAATTTGAGGAAATTACAAGCAAGAACTTCAAGCTGTGACGACGACGAATTTGAGGACGTGACGACGAGGATTTTCAGGGCATGACGACGAGAAATTTCAGAGCATGACGACGGGGAATTTCAACACATGACGACAGGATTTTCAGCATATGACGATGAGGAATTTGAGAATATGACGACGAGGTATTTTAAGACATGACGACCAGGAATTTGAGCATATGACGAGGAGGATTTTCTGCACATGACAACGAGGAATTTCAGCACATGAAAAGAGAAATTTCAGCACATGACAAGGATTTTAAGCATATGACGACGAGGTATTTCAAGACATGATGACCAAGAGTTTCAAGACATGACAATGACGAGGAATTTCAGCACATGACAAGGAATTTCAGCATATGATGACGAGGAATTTCAGCACATGGCGAAGAGAATTTTCAAAACATGACGAGGAGTTCCAGGACATGACGATGAGAAATTTCAGCACACGACGACGGGGAATTTTAGCACATGACAATGAGAAATTTCGGCACATAATGACGAGGAATTTCAGAACATAGCGACAAACATTTTGAACATATTACGACGAGTAATTTGAAGATATGACGACGAGAAATTTGAAGAATGAAGATGGAGAACTTGAGGATATTCCGACAAGGAGTTTGAAGATATGACGATGAGAAATTTGGAGAATGACGATGGAGAATTTGAGGATATTCCGACAAGGAGTTTGAAGCTATGACGACGAGAAATTTGAAGAATGACGATGGAGAATTTGAGAAGATATGACGACGAGAAATTTGAAGAATGACGAGGAGAATTTGAAGATATTCCGACAAGGAGTTTGAAGATATGACGACGAGAAATTTGAAGAATGACGATGGAGAATTTGAGGATATTCCGATAAGGAGTTTGAAGATATGACGACGAGAAATTTGAAGAATGACGATGGAGAATTTGAATATATTCCGACAAGAAGTTTGAAGATATGACGACGAAAAATTTGAAGAATGACGATAGAGAATTTGAGGATATTCCGACAAGGAGTTTGAAGATATGACGACGAGAAATTTGAAGAATGACGATGGAGAATTTGAGGATATTCCGACAAGGAGTTTGAAGATATGACGACAAGAAATTTGAAGAATGACGACGGAGAATTTGGGGATATTCCGACAAGGAGTCTGAAGATATGACGACGAGAAATTTGAAGAATGACGGTGGAGAATTTGAAGATATTCCGAGAAGGAGTTTGAAGATATAACGACGAGAAATTTGAGAACATGACGACGAGGCGTTTGAGAAAAGAAGACGAGGAAGAGGGAGATGTAGACGTTATAATGCAAATGGCGAGGGCATAACAATGAGAAAAGTGAGGGATGACAAGAAAAAAACTTGATATAACAATGACAAAGACGAACACGCTATGACGAGGAGTATGACGAAAACAAGACAACGACGACGACTGTTGCTACGAGAACGATGACGGCGACGACATGACAACAAAGACGAGATTTGATAGGCATTTCTTTTTGCTTTCAACATAAGCAAAGATCGTCTTCCACAACGGAATAAATGGCATAACTCGGCAAGCATTAGTATAAAACCCAGTCAACTTTAGCAGGAGAATCGATTACGGTTCGTTCCTGAGTTTCCTGTTTGGCACAAACCGCACTGAACTAGTTACCACCACTGACAACATCGCCCACCTTGTTCGAGTAAACAGTGGCAGCCACCTGTAAGTGGACGATTGTTGAAAATCAGTAATGCTAGCAAAGACCAGCATACAATCCATACAGCCAAGGCCCAGCATTGTATTGATGTTAGACACTGCATGCGATGGGTCGTGCACAAGCACCTCAGTGCCACATGTCCAGGACAGAGGTATTCATGCAGCACGACAGCCCACAGATATATAAATAGGCCTACACACGTGCTCCTATATTTTACATGTCATGGCTCTTTTGTTACTACTGCTATTGTTGATGTGAAATCATCTTATGCCACAGCCAAAGGGTAATAGTCTTACTAATAAAAACTCTTTACAGATGTTTAACTGTCTTATACTTACACGGTGAATAGCTCGTAGGCCCTATACAGGTGTCCCATTTATCATGTGCACCTATTATAACTTTTCTGTTTGGATAGGTATTGGAATTTTTGTTTTTGAGCGTTATGTTATAACGAGGGACTAACATGAGTGTGGAGATTTGGTGCATGTAACTACATTATGGTACAAAATACACGTGACGTTATCAATTTTTCAAATAGCACTACTTACTTTAATCATGTTACATTGATTACACGCATTAAGACGAGTTCAAAAATGTATCACAATCTCACCTTCCTAATCAATAACAACAAAACGAAATAAAAACGTACTTCAAATGTGATAATGTTATGTTTTGAGAGTCACAGAAGATGTTCCAAATGGTGACCATTCACATTAATGCATATTCGAAGGCGTTCTTCGAAATACCGTATGACTGCCTGGCACGTTGCTCGCTAAATGGACAAACAAGCCTGTCGAATGCGTTGCTGTAGGTCGTCTGCTGTTGTCAGAATGGTCTGGTACACACTATCCTTTACAGTTCCTCATAGGAAGAAGTCGAGTGGCGACAGGTCCGGACAACGTGCAGGCCACTGTACGTGGATTGTGGCGTCTACAGTTGTTGTGGTTTGTATACGTGTTAAGGCAGCAAACACACAACAAACGACGTGTACGGACGTCAGTCGTCTTTCGTCTTGTGTAAGTTAATGCACAAGATGAATGGGGCACCACAACAAGCGGCACATGCTGATGGTATTCATTTTCCATTTTGTTGTTGTTATTGATTGGGAAGATGACATTGTAATATATTTTTGAACTTGTCTTAATGTGTGTAATCAATGTAACATGATTAAAGTATGTAGTGCTATTTGAAAAATTGATGACGTCACATGTATCTTGTACCATAATGTAGTTACATGCACCAAATCTCTATACTCAATTTAGCCTCTCGTTCTAACAAAACTCTCAAAAACAAAAATTCCAATACCTACCCAAACAAAAAAAATAATAGGTGCACAAGATAAATGGGACACCCTATATACCTAAGTCTTGTGTAAATTCCTGACTAATAATCACTACACGTCGTGCATAACAGTTTAATTGTTACATAGCTACGTCACAGTTTCGTCAGTCAGAATACCTTAGATTCTGTATTGCATCCGATAGTGTGCGCTATTGAGCCGCGCTAAGTATCGATAGTACAACTGGACCTGATCCATTACCACACTATATTTTGATCAAAGGGTACACTAACAGCAATATTATTGTAATTATTCTGTGCCCTTTGTTTTGTTCTTCTGTGGTTACAAGGCAACCATCATCATAAAATGACAATCGATACGAACAGCTGTTAAGAGACGGCCATTTTTTTCGCTATATACAACGTTTACGCAGAGGATTTCGTATGTGCAGGGTGGGCAAAATAAAACTGGCCTGGAAAATATATAATATTTACATGTATTATGGGTCTGTAACAATGAATATTTTTTAAGAATATTAATTAATATCTTTTAAATTGGAGAAAGGAACCAGGCAAGGAGATGGGCTGGTACCTCTCTTGTTTAATATAGCCCTACACATTGCAATAATAAAATCAGAAGTCCAAATTAATGGAACTATTTTTAATAAGACACAACAGATTTTAGGCTATGCGGATGATGTCATCATCACCGGAAGAAGGATACAAGACGTTGAAGAAGCCTTGATAGCATTGGATATGGAAACTCAGAAGCTGGGATTTAAAATAAATACAAAAAAATCTAAATTTATGTCAGTCACCAAAAGACAAAATGATCAAGTGAAGGAAGTTAAAATGGGAACATATAAGTTTGAAAAAGTAAAAGAATTTACATATCTCGGATCAATATTGACAGCAAATAATGACCTAAGGAATGAGGTACAAAGAAGAATAAATCTGGCTAACAGGGCATATTATTCACTTTTACCAATTGTTAAAAATAAAATAATATCTAGAGAAATCAAAATCAAGATTTACAAAACCCTAATGAGACCCATTATAACATATGGTACAGAAACATGGGTTCTGAATAAAAATACATGCAAACAACTAGCAGTATTTGAGAGGAAAATCTTAAGAAGGATATTCGGAGCAATTGAAACAGTGGATGGATGGAGAGCCAGATATAATAATGAGATATACGAACTGTACAAGGAATCGGATTTGGAGGCGCACAAGATGTCAAAGACTGAGATGGTTGGGACACGTCACAAGGATGGAAACAACAAGGAAAGTGAACATTGTCTTCAATAACAACCCAGATGGAACCAGATTAAGAGGAAGACCGAGAACAAGATGGTGGAACTGTGTACGAGTGGATGTGAATAGATTAGGAATAAGGAATTGGAGGGAGTTGGCGATGGATAGAGAAGGAGGGAAGAGAGCCATAGAGGAGGTTAAGGCCCACCTGGGCTGTAATACCAAGTAAGAAGAAGAATTAATATCTAATAACCCAGTGTTGCATCGAAATCACGGTTTTCTGCATTGTCAGGGTCATTTCCGCGTCAGTCTTACACATATAAATTCATATATTTCATATATATTTTCCGTGGTCCAGTTTTATTATGCTCACCCTGTATAACTACAGAAAAGCAATTACAATGTATAGTTACGCGTTGCTTATACATCCATTGCTTATGCATGGTTTATTAATAACGTTTTCTGTCCCAACTTTGCGTAAGTCTCGTATAATAGTACGTTATGCAACGAGCCTATAATGATAGTGATTAAGAAGCGAGTATGGATATTTATGAAACTAGTGCAAGCGAGTTTCATAATTTTCATACGAGCTTCTTAATTACCATTATAGGCGAGTTTCTACGACTTTTTATGCTCGACCATATTTCTAACTTGAAATTATTCAGATGTATAAATTTTATTTGTATCTGACAAGATCGGAAGTGACCTTGTTCTAGGTCGTGAATTGTGAGATGTGCGCAGACGCGAAAGTATTGATTTTTTCCGAGGAACAATAATGTCATCCCGTTAAACTTGGTATAACCTTGATTATTGAATTCGACATTAAAAAACGAGATGACAAATTGAATTTATTTGAATATTATTTACAATTAACTCTAATTATTATAGTAACAGAACATAACCTTCTGCGACAGTATTGGATTTCCAGCTTCCGTGACTTTTCGCTAATTCTCTTTCGATTGCATAACCGAGAATAATCGATACTTGCGGTTTTATAACGGTACAAAGCTGACTTGTCATTGGCTGAACACCTGTAAGCTGAGTTGTCATTGGCTGAAAACACCTGTACTTTAATGAGTAGGTGTATAATTACTACATTTCGGCATGGTCGAGCATAAAAATTATACACGGTTTATTAGTAAGACCGTAAATCTTTAAGATATGCGATGAAAAATTCAACAGAAATCCTTTATGCAGGACAGGCTTTACAGACCGCGCAGTGAACTTCTCTCATGGTGACTAGAAATGCGGGGTCAACACATGCGGTGTCTACAATTCCGAAGTATATGAAAACATTAACGAACTGATAAAAAATGAAGCATATCTGTGCTACGAGTATATTGCAATCCTTTAAAAGTATAATTAAGTCGGAGGCTGCAGAGTACCCATAAATAAGAGCCATGAGTTCTGTAGATCAGTGATTCCCAACTTTTTGAGGCGCGACCCATTTTGCGACAAGACTTCCGTTTGCGACTCTCACTATTGTCCTGGTTCTTGACTTAATTCTAAGAGAATACAAATCTCTGTAAAATTGCAAACAAATATAATTTTCCTCAAAACCAATGGATACTAACCGAAGTACGATTCTAATCAACAGCTTTTTGGGTATTTTTCTGAAGAAACTCAAAATAATTACGACAGTCACAGGTGGATAATGAATAAATTCGTTGCTTCCAACTGGCTGAAATTCCAAAAACTATTACGGAAAAACTCATTGAAATATGTACAGTAGTGGCAAAAAAAAAAAAAAACGGACAGACTCTTGTAGCTGATTTCAGAGTCTTGTTCACTCCAGAGCACGATAGACTGGTAACTAAGACTTTCGTGGTTCGAATCCTGCCTGGAAAGGAAACTTTTTTTGTTCCTTATTCAAATTTATTCCCAATACTTTTCGATTGCAGCGATATTTTGCTACTTAATTAAATTATTATTCCCAGAACATGAATTTTACTAGCAATTGAAAAGTATTGGGAATAAATTTGAATAAGGAACAAAAAAAGTTTCCTTCCCAGGCAGGATTCGAACCACGAAAGTCTTAGTTACCAGTCTATCGTGCTCTGGAGTGAACAGGGCTCTGAAATCAACTACAAGGGTCGGTCCGGTTTATTTTTTTTTTTGCCACTACTGTACCTAGTGATGGAATGTTGAGACCGGACCTTTTTTTTTTGTTCGCAAATCATAGTTAACATCTGCGAACTTTTATTTATGCAAAACAAGTTTCTCGTTTATGATTGTCATCAAAATAGAAGACGAGATATCTCAACGAACTTGAAACTGATATCGATATGTGTGTATTGAATACTTAGTTCAGATTTGAGTGACTACTTTCTGAAACCCTACCCCATTATCTTCTGACTTAGTTGCCTCGTGAGTGATGCCTTATTGGTGTCACGAGGTTCAAACCTGTCTTCGGATATAGCTCCCTGTAACGTTGACTTGAATTATTATTTCAAGAAAAAAATTGTTCCGAGGCCGGGATCTTTAGCTGAGCACCAACTCTCTACTAACTGAGCTACCCAAAACTCTACTAGACTCCGCCTCAAAGATCACGGGTTCGATGCCCGGACCCGGGAGAATCTTTCCCTTGAAATTACTCAAGTCAGTTTTACAGGGAGCTATATCTGAAAGCAATATTTGTATAATACACGTCACTGTTTGTTGACAGAAAACCACAAATTTAAGTCACACAGAAAGTGTGCACTCAATGGTCCACAGCTATATAATTCGATAATAAAATTTCATCCAGAATTGACTACTTTAAGCAATGAAATTTTCAGATCCAGAATTAAAAAATTTATATAACAGAATTCCCTGTATTATATTATGTACCATGTATTGTAAAACAAGTTAATTTCTATCCTAAGTATATTTTTTCTATCTTATCTTGGTTACTATATTAACATGAACTGTACTAATTATACTACTAAAAATAATTTAATATTAATCCACCAATGTCAACATCGTCTCTTTTTTCACTCAGTTATTACTAGTATTATTATTTACTAAATTTATTATCGTCTTTATGTTACCTTTTTTCTTAAGTTTTTTGTCTATAAATTATGTATATCTATGTAACGGAACTGTCCCCGAACACGATCTTTGCTCTTTCGAGATATTTTAATGTAACGTTTTTGGTATATGTTATTATTAAATAAATAAATAAAATAAATAAATGTTGGGTCTCTGACATCGTGTCAACCCACTTGAGGTATTTGGATAAAAAAGAAATAATTGAGGTGGGATCTGGTAGAGTTCCTGGGTAGCTCAGTCAGTACAGCGTTGGCGCGCCGGGTTCGATGCCCGGCCCGGAACAATTTTTCCCTTATAATTATTCTGTCTTCGGATAGTTGACTAAACAGTAACAACAACTTTCTGAAAAACAAACACACTTATATTTATTATTTTTTTACTATGGAAACGCTTTTGGATTTTTATGTTCGCCGTTATTTATGTTCGTTTCTAAATATAAAATAAATGTATTTAATAAGATTTTTTGCTTCATTTTCTAAATTATCTTGCAACTCCCGTCAGCTTTTTACACGTCCCCCACTTTGGGAACCACTGCTGTATATTATAGATCTATATTTATTTTGTTTCGTTGTTCTGTGTTGTAGCAGTTTCTATATCTGTAGAACGAATGAATTATTGGACAGACTCTAATACGCAATGACAGGAGAATTATGAGATATAGTGAATGCATATGAGTCCTTCCAAATATCTGTTTCCACTACAAACTAAAGCGAATTTCCACTCCCGCGCACGGCCTTTAACCGGATCCTGTGCTCTCGTTTTCGTTCGGGTTCAACGTGATTAAAAACGCAAATATATGATCTGAAACACGCGTGAATGTAAGCTATATTTTTAAACGGATTTTAAATATTGAGAATACACTTCCCCCTCTGTTCTCCCACTCCCATAAATCAACCACGTTCATTACTCACAGACAAGGTCGCTGATATTCTGCTGACATTTCACCTTTTTTACACATTTTCCCCAGAGTACCTATTACTATTTGAATTTCTCGTACGATGACCTTCTATACGTGACACACCTTTAATTTCAGTCGTCAACTTTACATGTACATAATAAATTTCCTGGAACTATTTCCCTCGAGAGTTTTTTTTTGCCAATGTCACAGCAACATCGATCAAAGACGCAGTATTTATTTCTCTGCTATTAGTAAGAGAGGTTTGTTTTGTAATAGTTTGTAATAGGAACTATCTTGAATAATTTCAAGGAAAAATTGTTCCGGAGCCGGGTATCGATCCCGGGACCCTTCGCTTAGCGCGCGAACGCTCTACCAACTGAGCTACCCCGGGAACTATACACGACACCGTCACAATTTTTCCCTTTATATCCGCACAACTCAAATGAGCTGATAAGACGCCAGAACTCAATTATGAGTGCACACAATACTGTGCGACTTAAATTGTGGCTTTCTGTTAACGTACTCCAGTAACGAATGTATTATACAAATCTGGCTTTCAGGTAGTAGCTCCCTGTAAAGCAGGTTGGAATAATTTCAAGGAAAAATTATTCCGGGGCCGGGTATCCTTGAAATTATTCAAACCTGCTTTACAGGGAGCTACTACCTGAAAGTCAGATTTGTAGGATCTATCTTGTTCTCTTATAGGCCTAATCTTCTGTACAGTTCCCAGATAATCAACTTAATAGAAATTATGATTATGTTAAGCAATAAGTTAAAAAAAACAATAATTAATATATCAAAAATCTTTCACATATAATGTCAAAGTACTAATGAACAACGTGTATAAAAATTGTCATTAAATTCTGACAAATAACTTCTGAGAAAATAGTATGTGACGAAAAAAATAAAAAATAAAAAATTGTCACTCCTGTGTTCAATTGTTGCCAACTAAAAGAAAATAATCCTATTTATTTATTGTGAATATCAATCAACTTATAATTGGTGAAAATTTGTTCATCTGCTATAGTTCTGAAGAAAATTCATTTTCTTTTGCTGGCAAACTATCTAAGAACAAACTTTTTTTTAAATCACACATATGGGTCAATTAAACAGTGTTCATGGATTAGATAAGAAACGTACGAAATATATATCACAGTTGTTTGAACACTATTAAAATAAAATAATTATTAAAATTAATAACAGTCTCCTTTAAGCCACGCTACAACACGGTCGATCACCTGAACCAGCTGTCGTGGTAAAATCACTGAGGATGGAGAGACAGTCTCCGAAACATGTCTGAATTTTATTAATTTTAATAATGATTTTATTTTAATAGTGTTCATACAACTGTGATAAATATTTTGTACGTTTCTTATATAAGAACAAACTGTTTGATAGTTTTTCGACATGGAACTGAAACACCAGGAAATCACTCTAAATTACCTGCACGTCTGTACATGAGTAGCTTTTACAATCAAGCACAAAAATTCTTCGTCCAAGCGAGAACTTTTCTGCTGGCATTTCAAAGGTCTACCAACCTATGCACACATACGCTGAAATTACCTTTGAAAGAACTGACACTGAAAGTAAAGAGTAACGATATTTAAGAGACTTACCACACTGCATACTGTACAATGAAGGCAACTACGGCACTAAACTGAGCGATATACACGCGCATTACGTGGCCTTGAGATGGCGAGTTATCAGCTGACTGTTGTTCGGTCTTCTCTCTCGGCCCACACCCGAAGCGAACGATCTGTGTAATAAACATTTGAACATAGTAAAAATTTACTTTGTTAGTACACAAAACATTTAAGAAGTACCTAAAATAAAGCGGATACTGAAATATTAAAAAAAAAATGTCTGACAATTTTGAAAGATATAGCTATTGCAGTGGTTCCCAAACATTATGAAGGCTATGTTACTATGTTATCGAGCAAATAAAGTTGCTGATATGCAAATATAGTCTTTCAGGTAAAACTTCCTGTAAAGCATATTTGAATAATTTCAAAGGAAAAATTGTTCCGGGGCCGGGTATCGATCCCGGAACAATTTTTCCCTTGAAATTATTCAAAGTTGCTGATGTTCGCGGTTTTCCACCAATTTACACAAATTAATGCATAAATTAGTGGGAAAGGGACTGCCGCCGGGCAGTGCGTCTTCTGTGTAGTGTTGTGACGTCATACAGTCAAACCAGTGAGTGAAATTATGTTGAGAAGCTTTTTGCCAGAAAATATGTCGAAATCAGAGGCTGACGAAAGAGAGAGTGACGTGAAAGAAAGAGTGCAAATGAACCTCCGAAAATTGAGCAAAAAACGAAAAAGAGTAGACTGGGACGACTACGAGAATGCCGGACAAGGAAAAAGGCATTTTCTGACCTCTCTTCTGAAGTTACAAAGTGTCAACTATATAGTGAATGTTCGTACATTGTCAATTATTATAAACAGCGAAATACCTGGTCCGACTGGTGTCAGTATCTAGAATTAAATCGCAGCTCACAACATAGACTTTAAAACAAAAGTCCTCATCAAATATTTGGAAAATGATTTGTAAACAATCAATTTGGTTTTGTGTGCTTCATTTCTCATATCTCAATCTTAACTAACAAATAACAATTATTTCATTTCTTAATCTTGGAGATTTTTGAATATAAAAATGTTAAGGTGGTAATAAGATTGTAGTTTTCGAGGTTCGAAAATCAGTCATGGAATTACCGGATATTCTCCTTACAGCTGGTAAAAAATTTGAAAAGGTAATTGGCTCCTAACCGGACTCGAACCAACGCCAGAGTGTAGCCTCAGATCATGATTTCAGCTTGCACACAGATATAAAACAAAAGACTACTGAATGTGTTTCGTAACCGCTGGTATTTAGCCATTAATCCAACTGTCTCCATTG
Organism: Periplaneta americana; assembly: GCA_025594305.2. Taxonomy (NCBI): domain Eukaryota; kingdom Metazoa; phylum Arthropoda; class Insecta; order Blattodea; family Blattidae; genus Periplaneta; species Periplaneta americana. The sequence goes on along the minus strand of JAJSOF020000031.1, from coordinate 89,905,137 downwards.
TCTAAGTTTTAAGTAGTATAAAACTTACTTTTTAAATTACGAGTTTCGAGCATAAAACTCGTTTTTAAATTATCATGTCATCCAATAAACTTCTCATGAGAAGTTTCAAAGGTTATGTAATAAAATAAATATGATCACATGAGCTATGGTTCCAACGGCGGTGTATAGCCTACTGTATGTCTTTGTAATATTCCATTATAGAAATCGATCCTTTTGTTCGTGGAACAATAGCAGTATTACATACCCACGTTAACACGACATATGCAGAATGTCATATTGTAATTCAGTATTCCAGTAACCCAATACACTGTTTCTATATTTATGTGATTTCTCGTATGTCTGCCTACTTCAAAGACGGCGTTTTTGACTCGATCTGAATTCTGAGCAAATCCTAACCACTTAACACATAATGTACATGTAGAGAAAGTCGTTGGTTATATCTCTACTTCGTTCCATAATGTCTGACAGGAGAAGTAAACATTGAGGAGGGGAGCAGTATAATTTGGACTGGACAAGGAAAACGGTATACAGTGAAACCTCTCCTTACGGACACCCCCAAGATACGGACACTCCTCATATACGGACAGACTTTTATGTCCCAACTGAAATAATATAGAAATAATGATACATTTAACTCTCGTTTACGGACACTCTCAGACACGGACACGGACAGCTGTTTCACAGTCCTAAAGCTTGCTTTACCTCCTGACTGCGGACAAAACTTGGATTTGAAGACCTAATGTGTTACAAAAATTGAAAATTTAGTATAGAAATTCCTTAACATGAAAGAAGACAATAAGGATCTCGTACGCTACCACTATCACAGCCAGCTACCCCTTGTTAGCTGGAAGCGAGTGGATAAACAAAGTCATTAAATTATTTAACCTGTCTGATGGGTCCAAGGTTTCCGCAATCGTGAAATTGTATTCAACACATGATAGGGTTAGTAGGATTATTCTCTTTACTTCAATCAGTTGTTTTGTTTCGAGAGACATGGCACCTGAACGTAAATGTTAAGTGAAAACTGTAACTACAGTACTGCATAACTGTAGACCTAGAATAAAATTGCATGGCACAGTTCTGTATTTTCCTTTTCCGGTCTTATCTACTGTATTTCAAAGTTGTAAAGAATTTACTGCAGTACAGTATACTGTATTTAGAATTAAACTACAGTAATACATTTCATTTAAAGCGTGAAGGGGTACATAATGTATATTTTAAATTTACCGTTAGATTGGGGAGCCTCCCTCCCAATAAAGGACACCTCCCAGATGCGGACAGATTGTTACGTCCCTTCGATGTCCGTAAATGAGAGGTTTCACTGTACAGTGGCTCCCATAAATATTCGGTTCGTGATTGATTTTACAGCATTTTTCTATTGTTCTTTTGTTCTGTGTTCAAGCGAACCTGCATTTCATTGCAGATAGACCATTTAAACACTTTGAACATAACGTTAAAGAATTTACATCGAAAGTTTAATATTTACGATGTAATAACAAATAACCGGTAAGTAACATGAAAGTTCTCTCTCTTTAATATTCGGTTTTGATTTATTTGCTTTCAATATAATGCACGTTTTCTGTCGACATCATTGTAGGGTTCAGTAGCGAACGCGCAATCATTCTGTCTACACGTTGTGCACAGCCCAGGCGAGGTTGGATTAGTCTACGGGTTGTCAAATGGGTCGCAAAGGAAACGACACAACTTTTGTGATCTATCATGGCGAAAAGGAGCTAAAATACACAAAAATAGCCAAAATATTAGTGTGAGTAAGAGTACAGTTGGGGATATAGTGAGAAGATACAGAAACGAAGGCAGAATCGAGTCCATACCAAAAAAAAGGGCAGCCAAAAAAATTAACTAAATGTGAAGAAGGCTTCATCCTGAAGAAAATAAAAGAAAATCCTCGACTAAGGCCCAATTGTATAAAACTCTCTGACTAAAGATCAATTTTGATCGAAGATTGAAAAGTAAACCGAGTTCAGACACTTCTTCTATTGTATAAAACTTGTCTGCGATCAAATTACCTTGGTTCAAATGCAATCTAAGTTCACGTGAAAAGGATTTGGCAACATCGCATAAACAGGTGAAATACGTGATGCGCGGACAGGTTTGTTCAGTGTTGCCAATCTAGCGACTTTAACTCTTTTTCAACAACAATTTCTTTTAACTTTTATATTGCTTAAATAGGGCTTTAGTTACCTTTTTAGCACCCCATAGTGACCAAATTTAATTTTTCTTTGTTGATAATGAGAAATCTAGCGACTTTACAACTACTTTTTGGCGACTTTCCGTATTACATTCTGTTGGAGACACTGGTTTTTTTTTTCAATGTAAATAATGGCGGATAATAAGAAGGGGGTTGACTGTTCTCCAAGTTGTTATCATGTTATGGTGTTTGATACTGCTAAACATAATAAAGCTTTATAAAACGACAATTTTCGTTTAGTAATACAGTTAATTGAACATTTATGAATGTACCTATCATATCCATTAATAATTAATGGTTGTTATAAACATAATATAATTATAGGTTATGTTATTTGATACTGCTGAACACGATAGAGCCTTATAAAATATAAGAATGTTTGTGTATTAAGGCAAGAAATTGAAAGAAATATATATAAATGTACCTATCATATCTATTAATATTAATAATAATGGATATTTTATTTGCACAATCTGTCACTCGTATATTTCAAACAGAAAATAAATAACTGAACTTGGATCATCTAACTTAATCGGAGAAATTTCTAAAGTCAAAGTTGACTTTAGTTTGAGACAAATTAATCTCAGATTAGACTTTATACAACACAAAATTCCAAGTTCAGCTGAAACAAGGATCAATTTAACCTCTGATCTAAGATTAAATGGTTTATACAATCGGGCCTAAGTGCAGGTAGGTGCCGAAACAATTCGAAGAGTTTGAGGAAAGAAGAGTTTAATGGAGATTATGTAGGAGAAAACCTTAAATAAATGAAATAAATAAAAGGAAGCGGCTTCAGTTCGCAAGGGAACATGTCCGAAAAGAGGAAAACTGGGGGACGATGTGATATTTGCTGACGAAAGCCAATTTAACGTCTTCGGGTCGGATGGACAATAGTACGTGTGGCGTAAGAAAAATGAAGAACTCGAAAAAAAAAGAATCCTTTGCCAACAGTGAAACACGGTGGGGGTAACGTCATGGTATGGGGTTGTAAGGCTGGAGGTGCGGTTAGTGAACTTGTTTTCATAGAAAAAAGGATGGATCAGCATGTGTATTTGGACATTATGAGAAATTAAAACGAAGTGCAGACAGTCTAGGGATTAAAGACAGTTTCAAGTTACTATCAGGAAAATGATCCTAAACACACAGTTGAAAAAGTGCGCTTATAATAATAATAATAATAATAATAATAATAATAATAATAATAATAATAATAATAATAATAATAATAATAATTTATTTAATCTGACAGGATTAAGGCCATAAGGCCTTCTCTTCCATCCTACCAGATAGCACATATAAATACAAAAAATAAATACAAACACTGATGAAAATAATACAACTTAAGTTAAAGCCCTATAGAGGGTCAACAGAGTCAAAAGTACATTATAGAGCTCTCATCGAGCTAATGTATCTGATGTATCTGATTTTAAAATCAAATGTAGGAAACAGAAAACGGATGTAGGTAAATTCTCATTTTTAAACAGAACTATAAATGATTGGAATGACCTACCTGCAGCGGTCTTTGAGGGCTGTCCTTCCTTAAGGAGATTCAAGAATAATTTAAAGAGTTGTGTATAAAGTGAAAATTAAAATTAAGGTGACATTCAACATTTAATTTTTAAGGTGACATGTATTTATCTAGCCTTACGAGTTTACTTCCTTGGTTTGAATTGTAAATTATTTAAAAATAGCGTGTAAGAGGGCCTTAGACTAGAAATGTTTAGTTTAAATGTAGTTCTGTTTATAAGTATGCATAAGAATGCAATTATTTGACTTATTTGAACTGTTGTATCAGTGAAGCGAGGTGAGTCAGTGAAGTTATGGTTTTACAGTGCAGGGAACAGTTCCGATCAGTGATAATTTATAGCGTCAATGAATTGTGTTCTATAGTGTCAGTGAAATGTGTTACAGAGTGTCAGTGAAATGTGTGCTAAAGTGTCAGTGAAATGCGTCATAGTGCACTACAGGGAATGAGATGAGAGTAAAGTGAAAGACTATTGAAACTTATGTAGGACCTATACATAATTATGTAGGTTGTGTTGTAAAAGTAAGTTTTTTATTTTATGTTTTATTATTATTGTGTTAAATTGTATTGTGTATAAAATTGTATATGTGTTGTAAATTGTATTATGTATTGTAAATTTTATTGTGTATTCCTTATCATTTTAACTGTGTATTGTTAATATTGTATATACCACTGCCACCGGGTGCTTGCCCACTTGCAGTGTAAATAAATACATACATACATACAATACAACAAAAAGAAAGAAAACAGAGATAGCAATGATGATACTGATAACTGACAATAATAATAATAATAATAATAATAATAATAATAATAATAATAGTAGTAGTAGTAGTAGTAGTAGTAGTAGTAGTAGTAGTAGTAGTAGTAGTAGTAGTAGTAGTAGTAGTAGTAGTAGTAATAAATACATTACATATTAATTTTCAATTTTACAACAGCATAGTTACAATATTTACTATATGTCATGGGTTAAGGTGAAGTTGCGCAACCTGACATGTGTTCAACAAGCAATTCCACGAACTAGAATCTGATTTTTTAATTTAAATTTGAATTTTGATATTGTCCGACAGTCTCTGACGTGGTCAGGGAGAGAATTCCAGAGGCGTGGAATAGATATGCTGAAAGATGATGAGTAGAAGGATGTTCTGTGCAGAGGAATAGAGAGAAGGTACATGTTCCGGGTTCGAGGTAGTGAAAGGTAAACAAAACGAGATGCTAGGTAAGAGGGTGTGGAGGTGTGGATGATTTTAAATAGTAATAAGAGAGGGTTGAAGAATCTTCTTTCTTTAAGTGGACTCCAAGACAACAATTCTAGTGACGGTGTTACATGATCGAATTTTTTAATGTTACAAACGAAACGAACGCAGATATTGTGAACACGCTGTAGTCTATGGGCAAGATCAGTATTTAGATTCGTGAATAGAGAATCGCAATAATCGAAGTGGGGCATCACTAAAGTTTGGATCAGGTTCTTTTTAAGGCTGAGAGGTAAAACGTTGGTTAAGTGTTTGAGGGAATGAATTATGGAGAAAGTTTTCTTACATATGTAGGTCACTTGACTTTGAAAATTTAAATTTGAATCTAAATATACCCCTAAATTTTTTACTGTCTTACTATATTACTTAATTTAAATGCAAGTAAATCGCAGGCAATCTTAATAGAACATCAAAGATCGAAGTGTGACAAACAAAATTTGCCACCGATAATTGTAAATAATACTACTATTCCACACAGCTCGACTGTGAAGAACCTTGGCATTTATATGGATTGTCACCTGGAATGGAATGAACAAGTGAATCATGCTTCCAAAAAAATATTTTCCATTATTCACTCATTAAAGCGGCTGAAGAACTTTCTTCCTGATAAATTAAAATTAATCCTTGTACAAACACTCGTGATGCCACACTTTGACTACTGCGATATTATATGAAGTAACCTAAATGCAAATTTGAGCAACAGGCTACAACGTGTGCATAATGCGTGCGTCCGTTATATTTGTAATATTCGTAAGTATGGTCATGTTTCCCCGTCTTTCCAAACTCTGTCTTGGATAAGGCTAAGCGATCGACGAGCCCTGCATTCTCTTGTTCCCTTATTTCAAATTCTGCGCACCGCTACCCCAATCTATTTGGCTTCTCGTTTTCAAAATTTATCCGCATATCATCAGCTAAGTACAAGGTCTCATCATAACAATTTACTCATTATACCCTACCACAAGACATCTTTATATTCTTCATCTTATACAGTTTCAGTTGCTAGAAATTGGAACTCGCTTCCGAGTGATATAAGGGGTTGTTGGACAATAACTTCATTTAGGTCAAAATTACATAAATTCTTACTTAACAGACGAATTGCTGATTAATATTTGTTACTTATAGTGAAACTAACATCTGTCCATTCTTATTATTATCATTAATTTCTCTAAATAGATTTACAAAACCTCTAATGGCAATTACATTAATATTCTCATTATAGAAATATATATATATATATATATATATATATATATATATATATATATTCTCCTGTAACATAGTCCTAGTAAGCTTATATTAAATTAATTTTCATCATTTTACTAGCTATTTCAAATATTAAATTAATTATAATTCATTGAATTAAATTAGGTCAAAAATTAAGTTACTACTTTACCTTATAGATTTATCTAAATTTAAATAAATGTGTAGTGAAGAATATTACTGGAGAACCTTTTAAGTGTAGTGTAAATATTTGTAATTTAAATTTATGTATTATATTGATTAAGGCTGGTTGAGTGGAAAAGAAGGCCTTATGGCCTTAACTCTGCCAGCGAAAATAAAATTATTATTATTATTATTATTATTATTATTATTATTATTATTATTATTATTATTATATGGCTTATGGCTTCTATAAAACTGTCCAAAAATAATCCGAACCCCAGTACAATCACCGGATTTAAATCCGATTGAGAATTTGTGGGAGGAACTTAATCGCAAGATCAAACAAATTCATATCACTTCCAAGACAGAACTGAAACGGAGTTTAACGGAAGAATGGAGGAAAATTAGTCCCCAATTCACTACGGAGTTATCCAAGAGCATGCCAAGGCGTTGGAGGGCTGTTTTGAGGCAAAAGGGGTATTCAACAAAATATTGAATTGAACAAACCGAATATTAATGAGGCACTATGTTCTATCACAAATAATGTAATAATGTTTATAATTTTTATTTATGTAACAGAGAAGATGTTTTTCATTTTGTTGTAATTCCATGTAATTTAGCCGTGGATATACTTTAAAGTTTATTATAGCGCACATTTTTATTTTCATTAATTTTTTTAAAAATAATTCGTGTATTTATTTTAATCTTACATACCAGTCAAAACGAATATTAATGGGAGCCACTGTATGTGCCAAAATGACAAAGTGTGGGAAAACAAAAGGACTGTATACTTGCAATTATTATTTAATTTTTTCAACATAAAGTATCTCAACATCCAATTAAGTTCCCTGCAAACGTATTGAGCTGTGAAACAACCCATTAGTGACAATATTATGTAGTGTAACTGGCTCCCACGTTATCAAAGTCTGACAACGATATAAGTGCAATGTACAGGGGCATCATTTTATTTTTATTTCAATTTTTATTGTAACTGCGTTTCTAAATGTACTTGACTCCCACCACTTTCACTAATGTCCTTGCTAACGTCAGTCACACAAACTTACGGCCGCTGTTGTTAGCAGTGAAATAAACAGTACAGAGTACAGTGTGTTTCAGAAATATGTTGCATTTTCTATAGAAGAAAAAGCTTATATTATTGAAGTTTATTTTCACACAGGTATGGTGTGTAGCATAACTGAATTTATCTGTGTGGACTGAGCACAAGTGAAGATTAGGGTTACCGAAAGTACGGTACCCTATAATATGGTGCGGTGCTTAACAGCGTTATTTAAACAAGAGTTTTGTTTTACTGTTTGTAGGTATGAAGGACGATGATGGAAACTGTAATTACAATATAACCGAATGTGAACAACAGTTTTTTTCACAATTTCTTGATTATATCATTACGGAATATTTTCGTAGAAATGTTATTAATCTGGTAGATAAATTTAGAGCAACAGAGTGTACAGAAAGGAAGAAAAGTGTAAGATGGCCAACAAAGGTGACAGAAGATGCTGTAGAAGATGCTAGAGAAAGGATGCAGCGAGGTCTTAATAAGTCGGTCAAGACGTTAGCTGTAGAAATTGGGGTTTCTTGCGGAAGTGCTCACAAAATTCTCAGGAATAAATTAGGTTAGTAATTGCTGAATAAAGTAGACAATACATAATGTTTGAGTTTGTGAAAAAAAATGTTACTATTCTACTATTTTTTGATAAAATACTGTAAAGTAATGACCAAACTGAAAATCGTAATACTATATTTCCCTGTAACATAAATGGATACACTACTTTTCTCTCCTCCTATAGCTAGTAAAATGATTTGTTTACATATTGCACTAGCAACTCCAAACTCCTGTAATGGAAGGGGGGTAACAGTGTTTCTGAGTATAGCCAGGTTAATGTTAAAAATGTTAGTAAAAATAAAGTGATGTCCCTGCATAGCTTCCTTGAAATCGGTACAAACAGTCGAGTTGTTTACGTATATTAAAAAATAGAACACTAACAATTTGATTTGTAAGCACAAGAAACTGTTTGTTTTTCTTACTGGCACAGATCCTTATAAAAGCCTTCCTTTAGAGTAAGGAATCACGCACTCTTTGAAATTTGTTTTAATATGTTAATAAGAAAATCGTGATAACAATCCCCAGTTAATCTCTGTGGTAGCACGTATGGTCCTATTAATCTATCACCAAGAACGCCTGCCCATAAGTTGATTGAGAATCGGTGCTGATGCCTTGTTTCTTCAACTGCATGGGGATTTTCATCAGCCCACACATGCTGATTACGAAAATTCACAACACCATCTCTGCTGAACCCCGCTCATATCCGCAACCAGACTTTCGTTTTCAATATTCCTTGCGACTCATCATTATTCCATGCCAGGGGTGTCAACTAGGTATGATTAACTGGTAGTCTGCTGTATTGTAGGGCAGAGAAATGCATTGCCATGAATGGACGTCACATTGAGCATCTCCTATGAACTTACTTACTTACTTACTTACTTACTTACTTACTGGCTTTTAAGGAACCCGGAGGTTCAATGCCGCCCTCACATAAGCCCGCCATTGGTCCCTATCCTCAGCAAGATTAATCCATTCTCTATCATCATATCCCACCTCCCTCAAATCCATTTTAATATTATCTTCCCATCTACGTCTCGGCCTCCCCAAAGGTCTTTTTCCCTCCGGCCTCCCAACTAACACTCTATATGTATTTCTGGATTCGGCCATACGTGCTACATGCCCTGCCCATCTCAAACGTCTGGATTTAATGTTTCTAATTATGTCAAGTGAAGAATACAATGCGTGCAGTTCTGCGTTGTGTAACTTTCTCCATTCTCCTGTAACTTCATCCCTCTTAGCCCCAAATATTTTCCTAAGCACCTTATTCTCAAACACACTTAACCTATGTTCCTCTCTCAAAGTGAGAGTCCAAGTTTCACAACCATAAAGGACAACCGGTAATATAACTGCTTTATAAATTCTAACTTTCAGATTTTTTGACAGCAGACTGGATGATAAAAGCTTCTCAACCGAATAATAACAGCCATTTCCCATATTTTTTCTGTGTTTAATTTCCTCCCAAGTATCATTTATATTTGAACGAGTGTTCAAATCTCAAAAAGTATGTGTTGTAGGACCCATGTTTATTAGACATTATTTTCTTGTTTTGATGCATACTATCAACTCATAACATATTTGATACTTTTTAAACACCCTGATTTTCTCATGGAAATATAAAAAATTGCAATTCCTATAAAATCATGTTTGAGGATTATGGAAGAGTTTTGAATCTAGACGACTCTGTTAAATCCCAACATAACAAGTGCAATAACATACTAAATTTGGTTTTAAAATGTCATTTTTTAAATTTTAAATTGCTAAAATCTACCATCTCTATTCATTAATTACTTGCAATCAAATTTAATTTAGTAGCAGAAAATATTTCCATACCGTACAGACTTTACTAAAATGCGATCCTATTAGATTTAGTTCAATTTAATTCGAGACATGGTCCATACTGTGAAGGTTATAAAATATGACCCACGGTCAAACCCAAATAGTAATCGGCCATCCATTAACAGACCTTTAGGCGCGCTTACTTTAGGCGGATGTAATTAGTAAACTGCTTAAATGAGGTTCTTACGCACGTGTAAAGGCTATGAAACACAAAGACGAAGATTTAAAACAGACGTTCAAGGGGGAGCAAATCGGATGTAGTAGACATAACAAATTAAGAGTGAGAATAAGGTTATTCACCTTGAGATAATGTTAGGAGGATCGAATCTCAGAATAGACTTTGAAATAACAACCTCGAGAATGCAGGAACAAAGGAAGATCAAGGAAGAACGGAATGAAGATGTACTGCCGGAGATAAATCTGACTTGACAGTCGGAACTAAAAGAGAAAAACTTAGGTTGTATTTCTGTGTAAATCTAAACTTTCGGCTGACGTCATTTAGTTTCTTTTATCTCTTCATGCTTTTTTATCCTCGTCAGAAGTTTCCTTGTTAAAATATATTTGTAATTTAGATTATGAAAAATGAAGTCATACCACATGAGTACATCTTTAATATAGTCGCCTTGGTAACTCAATTCAATCGGTGATGGTGGACAAAGTCAAGGTTATTAGGGCTTTTCATTTATTACTTATGTATTTACTTATTTGTTTGTACTTATTATTTATTTATTTTATTATTTATTTACTTATTTATGTACGTATTTATTTATTTACTTATTTATTTACTTACGTATTAATTTATTATTTATTTACTTACGTATGTATTTACTTACTTATTCACTTACTTATTTGCTCATTTATTTATTTAATTATTCATTTATTTACTTATTTATGCACGTACTTATTTATGTACGTATTTATTTACTTATTTATTTATTTACTTACGTATTAATTAATTAATTTATTTATTTATTTACTTACGTATGTATTTACTTATTCACTTATTTATTTGCTCATTTATTTATTTATTTACTTATTTATGTACTTATTTATTCATTTATTTATTTACTTATTTATTTACTTACGTATTAATTAATTGATTTATTTATTTACTTACGTGTATATATTTACTTATTCACTTATTTATTTGCTCATTTATTTATTTATTTGCTTTTTTATTTATTTATTTACTTATTACGTATTTATTTATTTATTTATTTATTTACTTGCATATTAATTTACTTATTCATTTATTTATTTTTACTTACGTATGTATTTAATTACTTATTCACTTATTTATTTGCTCATTTATTTATTCATTTATTTATTTATTTATTTATTTATTTATTTATTTATTTATTTATTTATTTATTTATTTATTTCAATTTTAAAGTTGAGTCGGCCTTTGAATAACATTACAAACATAGGAGAGTCGGGTAGTATCGGACATCGGGTAGTATCGGACAGTGCGTTTCTTTCATCTACAACCATATGGTAGTACCTGAATGACATGGTTACGTTTCTCTATGCGACATCACAGAAATGTGACCATGTCAATCAGGTACTATCATCGTGTGGTAGATGAAAGAAACTCACTGTCCGATATTACCCGATGTCCGATACTACCAGACTCTCCCCTATAATCTTTGCGAAATAAAGTAGGCCTACATACAAAGTCTTCTATGCTGCTCAAAAAATTAGCGGAACAAGATTTGAAATTATTTTTTATTGAACAATGAAAACGTAGAATGTTATCCTTAAATTTCAGACACTATATTTTATAACAAATTATCGTCTTGAGTAGCACAGTCGGTATAGCGTTGGCCTTCTGTGCCCGAGGTTGCGGGTTCGATCCCGACCCAGGTCGATGGCATTTAACTGCTTAAATGCGACAGGCTCATGTCCGTAGATATAGTGCCATGTAAAAGAACTTCTGCTGGACAAAATTCCGGCATACCGGCGACGCTAATATAACCTCAGCAGTTGCGAGCGTTGTTAAATAAAACATGATTTTTTAAAAATTATAACGAATTACTTTTCATGGCCATTTACAACCAAGTTGTGGTCAACAATAGTCATCTTACTTGCTACTGCACAAAAAGTGAAAAATCTGTTTCTTTATTCTAACAATCATGAGTCCTAACATAGATTTAGCACCTCGTGTGGCCTCCATGAGCATGAATTACTGCTTAGCATATCGAGACATGCTTCTCACAAACCGCCGAATGTTGACCTGGGGTATATTCATCCATTCTTCATCAAGAAGTGCCATTGCAAGCTCTTCAAGGTTCTACGGGCTTCGATGGCGCCTACGGATGCATATTTCAAGTACTGCCCATACATGTTCAATGGGATTTAAATCTGGACTAGTCGCTGACCAATCCATTACAGGAATTTCATGCTCTTTCAGAAAGTTCATGGAGACGACGGCAACGTGGGCCCTCGTGTTGTTACGCATCAACACAATTCCAGTACCCATACGTTCCATTACAGGCAGAACATGTTGTCGCAATATATTCACAACATAACCAATTGCATTTAGCCGGCCAGGATCGATGGTCAGGGCAGTTTTCGTTTCTAAGCTGAAAAGTGTTCCACTCTTTAGATTCATGAAATTGAAACAACCAGTTTTAACGGCACTAATGGGTAGGGGAGTAGTGGGTACAGTGAGACACAAAATATTAAGACATATGTACGGTATGCAAGTGATACTTACTTACTTACTGGCTTTTAAGGAACCCGGAGGTTCATTGCCGCCTTCACATAAGCACGCAATTGGTCCCTATCCTGAGCAAGATTAATCCATTCTCTATCATCATATCCCACCTCCCTCAAATCCATTTTAATATTATCTTCCCATCTACGTCTCGGCCTCCCCAAAGGTCTTTTTCCCTCCGGTCTCCCAACTAACACTCTATATGCATTTCTGGATTCGCCCATACGTGCTACATGCCCCGACCATCTCAAACGTCTGGATTTAATATTCCTAATTATGTCAGGTGAAGAATACAATGCGTGCTGTTCTGTGTTGTGTAACTTCCTCCATTCTCCTGTAGCTTCATCCCTCTTAGCCCCAAATATTTTCCTAAGCACCTTATTCTCAAACACCCTTAATCTCTGTTCCTCTCTCAAAGTGAGAGTCCGAGTTTCACAACCATAAAGAACAACCGGTAATATAACTGTTTTATAAATTCTAACTTTCAGATTTTTCGACAACAGATTGGATGATAAAAGTTTCTAAACCGAATAATAACAGGCATTTCCCATATTTATTCTGTGTTTATTTTCCCCCCGAGTATCATTTATATTTGTTACTGTTGCTCCCGGATATTTGAACTTCTCCAGCTCTTCAAAAGATAAATTTCCAATTTTTAAATTTTTCATTTCGTACAATATTCTCGTCACGAGACATAATCATATCCTTAGTCTTTTCGGGATTTACTTCCAACCCTATCTCTTTACTTGCTTCAAGTAGAATTTCCGTGTTTTCCCTAATCGTTTGTGGATTTTCTCCTAACATATTCACGTCATCCGCATAGACAAGAAGCTGATGTAACCCGTTCAATTCTAAATCCTCTGTGTTATCCTGAACTTTCCTAATGGCATATTCTAGAGCGAAGTTAAAAAGTAAAGGTGATAGTGCATCTCCTTGCTTTAAATGCAAGTGACAATTCAAGTATTTTTAAAATCAAGTGCAATAGAAATAGACATTAAAACATGAAGTACAATAATACATAAACAAAAATGTTAATAGATAAAGGACATAATATACAATGCGTGTTTGTCAAAAAAATGCAAATGTCTCACTGTTCCCATTCAGGAGGGTACAGTGAGACACCACAGTGTCTATTAACGGACATTGAAATGATTTACATTTATTTCAAAAGAAAGGAAAGCTTTCTGTCTCTTTATCTTGACATGTTCTGTAGGCTTATTTAGAATCATTTTGATGTCTGACTTCTAAACCATTGAAACATCTGGAACATTTGGAAAAGTGAATTTTGCTTATAATTATAAGAATTTAATTCAATTGTTTATTATTTTTTAACATTTTCTTAAATTTTGTGAATAATTTTTTATTTATGAAACCATTAAAACGTAATGTATCTATTATTTTAAGCTACACTTCCTAAATTGGTTACTAGTATGTTCATTTTTAATGTTAGTTACTGATAAATGTAATATAATTACAGTTTGTTTTTGCAAATCATTGGTACATGGGAACAGTGAGACGTCTCAGTGTACCCTTCAATGGCATGTCTCACTGTTCCCTTTACGCATAGTTCGTTTAAAAATGACGCCATCACTTCAAAATTAAAACAAGAAAGACGAAACTTTGCCAAACATAACCTCAAATACCATAGTATTAGGTAACAAAACATTTCCTTTGTCTATCCAATATAACCTTCATTAAACACAAACCAAAATTTTACTTTTAGAGTGAAAAATTACGAATTATTTTTTCATCACTCACCTTTAAAACTAGAATCAAATCGAGTATGAAAATACTGTTACTTTACTCATGTAACATACAACTCCACTTTTACCAACATCTCAACATCAAAATTTACCATCTAATATGTCTCACTGTTCCCCCTGTCTTACTGTACCCACTTCTCCCCTACAGTTATTTTTCCACACTTGATCATGCAAGCAAGTTAATACTTAAAAACGTCATTTTTTCTCAACATAAATATTTCCTTTAAAAAGAAAGAATAAGGAAAGTAACTCTCCATTCACGTCACAATTCCATCTTTTCTTAAATCTATGAAAAGTTCTTTAAGCAAAACGCTTAATATTTAATTAGAGATTTCATGTTTGAAATGCCTGTCGAGGCGTTAATAAATGATACGATATTCGTGAGCAATGCCTCGCAGCTCGAGCGCTTTCATTGACGTCAAGAGTATGGCAGACGTGGATTTATGGCTGCCCTCATAGTGCCCATTTGTGTAATTTGTCTCGCTCGACACCTTGACGTGTATTGCGTGATATGATGCCCCTGTCTGTTCATACACATGAATTCCCTCATGTCCACATTGGCTAGGTCCATAAGAAACTTATAAAAATTATAGCTAAACATGTATCCATGCACTCTGAAGTATACAACAAGTATGCATTATTTACTTTATCAATCAGTAGGCTATATCGATTCATAAGAGTTGTCAGAATTGCATTACGGTAAGAAGGTACTGCCTATCTCGACAGTGATAATTTCATCAAGTTTGGGTGAAAGTTACTAAAAACTGTTACAAATATCTAAACAATATTTTCAGGGAATGTTTTTATAACCTTAATCTTTAATAATACCTCCTACAAATTGAAAAATGTTAAAAAGTATTGAGATATATATATTTTTTATATTCTACAATTTTTTTGCCTAAAATATAATATCAATACTTTTTTTTTTATATTTCCAAGAATGTCGCAGCAAAATCCATAGTTATGTTTAATCTCTTTGGTCTGGTTAATGCACGCAAAATTTTACATTTATTTTCGATGAACAATTTTTTTGCACCAAAATAATTTTTTCTTGGTTTCACGTTTTTTATTATATATTAAAAAAATTATATCTCGATACTTGTTAACACTCTTCCGTTTCTACTAAGTATTATTAAAAATATAGATTGTAAAAATATTCCCTGAAAATCTTGTTCAGATATCTGTAACAATTGCTCGTGACAAAATTCGTTGGCCATTTGTGACCCATACTTAATTTCTACGGAGAATAGTATCTGCAGATGAAAGCGATGTTAAGTAAAATATTGGTACTGTAAAGCCATCACTTCTTCCACAACAACCACCATCCTACTTCAACTACTTTCACAACAACCACCATCCTACTTCAACTACTTTCACAACAACCACCATCCTACTTCAACTACTTTCACAACAACCACCATCCTACTTCAACTACTTCCACAACAACCACCACCCTACTTCAACTACTTTCACAACAACCACTACTCAACTACTTTCAACTACCACCATCCTACTCTACTTCCACAACATTTCAACAACAAACACCTTCACAACAAACACCACCACCTTAAACTAACTTACTTCCACAACAACAACCACCACCACCACCACCACTACACCACAACAACCCCACCCTACTTCAACTCTTCCACAACAACCACCATCCTACTTCAACTACTTCCACAACAACCCCACCCTACTTCAACTACTTCCACAACAACCGCCACCCTACTTCAACTACTACCAAACAACCCCACCCTACTTCAACTACTTCCACAACAACCCCACCCTACTTCAACTACTACCACAACACAACCCCACCCTACTTCAACTACTACTACACAAAACAACCCTACTACCACGACAACACCCTACTTCAACTACTTCCACAACAACCCCACCCTACTTCAACTACTACCACAACAACCCCACCCTACTTCAACTACTACCACAACAACCCCACCCCTACTTCAACTACTACCAAAACAACCCCACCCTACTTCAACTACTACCACAACAACCCCACCCTACTTCAACTACTACCACGACAACCCCCCCACCAACTACTTCCACGACAACCCCACCCCTACCAACTACTTCCACGACAACCCCACCCTACTTCAACTACTACCACGACAACCCCACCCCTACTTCAACTACTTCCACACTTCACGACAACCCCACCCTACTTCAACTACTACCACAACAACCCCACCCTACTTCAACTACTTCCACGACAACCCCACCCTACTTCAACTACTTCCACGACAACCCCCCCTACTTCAACTACTTCCACAACCCCACTACTACTTCAACCCACCCTACTCAACTACTTCCACGACAACCCCACCCTACTTCAACTACTTCCACGACAACCCCACCCTACTTCAACTACTTCCACGACAACCCCACCCTGCTTCAACTACTTCCACGACAACCCCACCCTGCTCCAACTACTTCCACGACAACCCCACCCTGCTTCAACTACTACCACGACAACCCCACCCTGCTTCAACTACTTCCACGACAACCCCACCCTACTTCAACTACTTCCACGACAACCCCACCCTACTTCAACTACTACCACGACAACCCCACCCTACTTCAACTACTTCCACAACAACCCCACCCTACTTCAACTACTTCCACAACAACCCCACTACTACTACTACCACGACAACCCCACCCTACTTCCTACTTCCACACAACCCACCCTACTTCAACTACTTCCACGACAACCCCACCCCCTACTTCAACTACTTCCACAACAACCCCACCTACTTCAACTACTTACCACGACAACCCCACCCTACTTCAACTACTTCCACAACAACCACTCCACGACAACCCCACCCTACTTCAACTACTTCACGACAACCCCACCCTACTTCAACTACTTCCACGACAACCCCACCCTACTACTTCAAATACTTCACGACGACAACCCCACCCTACTTCAACTACTTCTACGACAACCCCACCCTGCTTCAACTACTTCCACGACAACCCCACCCTGCTCAACTACTTCCACGACAACCCCACCCTGCTCCAACTACTACCACAACAACCCCACCCTACTTCAACTACTACCACGACAACCCCAACCACTTCAACTACTACCACGACAACCCACCCTACTTCAACTACTACCACGACAACCCACCCTACTTCAACTACTTCCACGACAACCCCACCCTACTTCAACTACTTCCACTACAACCCCACCCTACTTCAACTACTTCCACAACAACCCCACCTACTTCAACTACTTCCACAACAACCCCACCCTACTTCAACTACTTCCACAACAACCCCACCCTACTTCAACTACTTCCACAACAACCCCACCCTACTTCAACTACTTCCACAACAACAATTTACTTCAACTACTTCCACAACAACACCACCCTACTTCAACTACTTCCACAACAACCCCACCCCCTCAACTAATACCACAACAACCCCACCCTAATCAACCACTACCACAACAACCCCACCCTACTTCAACTACTGCCACAACAACCCCACCTACTTCAACTACTTCCACAACAACCCCACCCTACTTCAACTAACAACAACCCCAACTTCAACTACTACCACAACAACCCCACCCTATTAACTACTTCCACAACAACCCCACCCTAGTTTCAACTACTTCCACTACAACCCCACCCTACTTCAACTACTTACCACAACAACCCCACCGTACTTCAATTTTAGCTCCCAGTCAATAAACTAATTCAAACAACAACAACCCCACCCTACTTCAATACAACAAAACCCCAAACTTCAACAATTACCAAAACAACCCCACCCTACTTGAACGTTACCACGTAATATTTACATTTCTTTCCACGACAACCACCCTTTAAATAATCACGGGAACCCCACCCTATTCAACTACTTCCACGACAACCCCACCCTACTTCAACTACTACCACGACAACCCCACCCTACTTCAACATTGACTTCCACGACAACCCCACCCTACTTCAACTACTTCACGACAACCGCCACCCTACTTCAACTACTTCCACGATCACCCCACCCTACTTCAATACTTCCACGACAAGGAGGACCCACTTCAACTGAAACGACAACCCCACCCTACTTCAACTACTTATTACAACCCCAATAAACCATGACAACCACCCGCTTACCAACTACTTCCACGACAACCCCGTTGTACTCACCACGACAACCCCACCCTACTTCAGTTGCCATGACAACCCCACCCATTCAACAACTTCCACAAGAACCCCACCTACTTCAACTACTTCACGACAACCCCACCATACTTCAACTACTTCCATGACAACCCCACCCTACTTCAACTATTTCCACTACAACCCCACCCGTTAACTAGTTCCACTACAACCCCACCCTACTTCAACTACTTCCACTACAACCCCACCCTACTTCAACTACTACCACGACAACCCCACCCTACTTCAACTACTTCCATGACAACCCCACCCTACTTCAACTACCTCCCACGACAACCCCACCCTACTTCAACTACTTCCACGACAACCCCACCCTACTTCAACTACTACCACGACAACCCCACCCTACTTCAACTACTTCCACGACAACCGCCACCCCTACTTAAACACGACAAACCCTACTTCAACTACTTCCACGACAACCCCACCCTACTTCAACTACTTCACGACAACCCCACCCTACTTCAACTGTTTCCACGACAACCCCACCCTACTTCAACGATTGGCACGACAACCCCACCCTGCTTCAACTACTTCCACGACAATAGGTACCCTGCTCCAACTACTTCCACGACAACCCCACCATTGCTCTTCAACTAGTCTACATAACGACAACCCCACCCTGCTTCATGCTACTGTTTACTTCAACTACTACCACGACAACCCCACCCTACTTCAACTACTACCACGACAACCTCCACCCTACTTCAACTACTTCCACGACAACCCCACCCTACTTCAACTACTTAAATGGAGATTCTTGCTACAACACCCTACCAACTACTTCACAACAACCCCACCCTACTTCAACTACTTCCACAACAACCCCACCCTTTTTAACTACTTCCACAACAACCCCACCCTACTTCAACTACTTCCACAACAACATGACCCTACTTCAACTACTTCCACAACAACACCACCTGACTTCATATGATACAATATGATATTACTAACTTTTCCACAACAACCCCACCCTACCTCAGCCACTACCACAACAACCCC
This sequence comes from Periplaneta americana, assembly GCA_025594305.2. Taxonomy (NCBI): domain Eukaryota; kingdom Metazoa; phylum Arthropoda; class Insecta; order Blattodea; family Blattidae; genus Periplaneta; species Periplaneta americana. The sequence goes on along the minus strand of JAJSOF020000031.1, from coordinate 89,885,597 downwards.
ACCCTACTTCAACTACTACCACAACAACCCCACCCTACTTCAACTTTCCACAACAACCCCACCCTACTTCAACTACTTCCACAACATGCTGGGTAACTTCAACTACTTCCACAACAATCCCACCTACTTCAACCTACCACAACAACCCCATACTTCAACTACTTCCACAACAACCCCACCCTACTTCAACTACTTCCACTACAACCCCACCATAATCAACTGCTACCACAACAACCCCACCCTACTTCAACTACTCCCACAACAACCCCACCCTACTTCAACTGAATCCACAACAACCCCACTACTTCAACTACTTCACTACAACCCCACCATGCCTCAACTGCTACCACAACAACCCCACCCTAAAACTACTTCCACTACAACCCCACCATGCCTCAACTGCTACAACAACCCCACCCTACTTCAACTACTTCCACAACAACCCCACCCTACTTCAACTACTTCAACAACCCCACCATACCTCACTGCTACCACAACAACCCCACCCTACTTCAACTACTACCACAACAACCCCAACTTCAACTACTTCCACAACAACCCCACCCTACTTCAACTACTTCCACAACAATCCCACCCTACTTCAACTGCTACCACAACAACCCCACCCTACTTCAACTACTCCCACAACAACCCCCCTCTACTTCAACTACTACCACAACAACCCCACTCTACTTTAACTACTACCACAACAACCCCACCCTACTTCAACTACTCCCACAACAACCCCACTCTACTTCAACTACTACCACAACAACCCCACTCTACTTTAACTACTACCACAACAACCCCACCCTACTTCAACTACTACCACAACAACCCCACTCTATCAATACACCCCACAACAACCCCATTTCTACTTCAACTACTGACCACAACATGATCTGATATCAACTACTACCACAACAACCCCACCCTACTTCAACTACTTCCACAACAACCCCACCCTTTCAACTACTCCCAAACAACCCCACTCTACTTCAGACTAATACCACAACAACCCCACTCTACTATCAACTACTTTTTACCCCACTCTATTACTCCCACAACAACCCCACTCTACTTAAACTACTACCACAACCCCACTCTACTTCAACTACTACCACAACAACCCCACCCTACTTCAACAACTTCCACAACAACCCCACCCTACTTCAACTAATTTACTTCCACAACAACCACCACCACCACCCTACTTCAACTATTTCCACAACAACCGCCACTCTATTTCAACTAATTCAACAACTACCATCACCCTACGCTTCAACTAACTTACTTCCACAACAACCACCACCACCACCCTACTTCAACTACTTCTACAACAACCACCACCACCACTCACGTAAGATTAAATGCTAATAAAAATGTCAAAATCGAAGTGCAAAATATTAAAATATAAATAGAATCTAGTCCATATTAATTTTTCACTACACTTGTTCGCCCAAGTTTAATTTCCTCTATGAAAATTTTTTTTTTGGGGAAACATTAAGATTACCGTCATTTACGTAATTTTAGCTCAGTCATAAATTAATTACAAAGCAATTAAACGAGACGAGAATGACAAGAAAATAAAATGTCAACAATTGCTGAGTAGCCTACATGAACGTTACGTAATATTTACATTTCTTTCTTTGTACCGCGGTTTAAATAATCACTGGGAGGTCTCAGATATTTAATCGCTGACAGGCGGGATGGCATGTTGGACTCGACCTGTCATCCGCCTGCAACTTAAAGCAACATTGATTGCAAGTATTACAGTAATCATGCATATCACACCGCCTCCCCGCCTCCTCTGAATAGACCGCGTATTACAAGCTTCAATATTGTATGAAAGGAGGAAGCAAGCCGTAATGAAACACTACAGTCCACAGACATCGGCTCTTATTACAGGCGAATAAACCATGACAACGATCCGCTACCATGTCAACGAGCGTTGTATCGGAGGTACAAGGTAAAGTATCTCCCCTTAGTTGCCATGAAAGCGCATGGAAGACATATACGTAGAGCTCTATGCTTTTATTGCTTCAGCTCTAATCTTCATGCCATACAAGAAGACTCCGCATGTATCTGAAGCCCTTCCTATTTGCTGTAGGACAACGTTAATTAGTTCCCTCTCTGAAAGCACAACCTGTTATAATTATATTTTCGAAGTCTGAATAGGAAATTTTCTGTTTTTAAACACGGGAAGGAAATACGGTACATGAAACACTTCAAAAACTAATAAAGGCTGTCAAGAACAGTGTTGCCTATGTGGTTGTTGTCTAGTGCCGGACGATTGGCAACAAAGCCATTTCTCCTCTCGCACTCCAATATTTGTCATAGGTATTTTCAAGATGAATTACTGAAGTACAGATTTTGAGATAATCTAAATCCATTTCTTCTTGTAAGTCACATAACGGACAATTCCAATTCTATGCAAATGTTTGGCCTTCAATTATGTTCTGTGATGAATCTGAATGCTGCTACATAAGATTTAGTGAAACAGGAATCACATGTGGATTTTGATACAAAATATTCCATTTCTGTCCTTGCGATTTGGATATGAAATGTTGATTATTAATATATTTGTATATTCAATTAATAAGTCGTTGTAGCAACAGATTTGTAAATGGAGATTCTTGTAAACTCTTTGGGCCATATTCAAAGACATTTTCATATTCATAAACCAGTATTAGCGATATGATATGATATGATATGATATGATATGATATGATATGATATGATATGATATGATATATGATATGATATGATATGATATGGTCCACACCTGTGGAGTAACGGTCAGCGCGTCTGGCTGTGAAACCAAGTGCCAAGTTACCTGGTTGAGGTTTTTTCCGGGGTTTTCCCTCAACCCAATACGAGCAAATGCTGGGTAACTTTCGGTGCTGGACCCCGGACTCATTTCACCGGAATTATCACCTTCATATCATTCAGACGCTAAATAACCTAGATGTTGATACAGCGTCGTAAAATAACCCAATAAAAAAGATATGATATGATACGATACGACATGATATATGATATGATTGATATGATATGATATATGATATGATATATGATATATATGATATGATACGATACGACATGACTTGATATGATACGATATGACATCGTCACCTGAATGCAAGAATTAGGTAACTCGAAATTTGCGTTTTTTAGTTACCTCTTTTATAGCATAGAAAAAATCGCACAAAATGTAATGCAAGAACTAGGTAACTGATCGAACAATACCAGCGACATCTATTTTCCAATATAACAAATAGGTAAAAGAAAACGAGACATATTTCTTAGTGCAATAAATAAGTAAACAGGCAATGTCACAAAATAGAAAAAATCAAGTTACCTACAGTAGTTCTTGCATTCAGGTGATATATGATATGATATATGATATGATATGATATATGATATGATATGATATGATATGATATGATATGATATGATATGATATGATATGATATGATATGATATATGGTATGATATGATATGGTATGATATGATATATGATATATGATATGATATGATATGATATGATATGATATGATATGATATGATATGATGTATGATATGATATGATATGATGTATGATATGATATGATATGATATGATATGATATGATATGATATGATATGATATGATATGATATGATATGATATGATGTATGATATGATATGATATGATATGATATGATATGATATGATATGATATGTTATGATATGATATGATATGATATATGATATATGATATGATACGATATGATATATGATATATGATATGATACGATATGATATGATTTATATGATATGATATGATATGATATGATATGATATGATATGATATGATATGATATGATATGATATGATATGATATATGATATATGTGGAGTGTCGTTTCAAATCGTATTAAATGCAGAAAAACAAATTTTACAGGAAACGTAAAAAACGTTTCACGGCTAAGATAATGGAAAAATTTTAAATATCTTAATGTCACTTTTTAGGCATTGTGAAATGACACCAAATGTAATAAACACTGATACTGATTGTTTAATCTAATGCAAGATATTGTCAATTGAAGTTTGCACTTAATACGTTTTGCACCGACACATTGTATTTAATACGTTTTGAAGCGATTTTGTCACATAATACAATTTGCATCTATAAACCATGTTGAATTGTGCCCTTTGGCCCAATAGAGATTAACTTACACATTTGAATTGTTATAACTCTCACAAAATACTGGCAGAAGCTGCCGGCTACACCGTACAGTTGAAGCTATTAAGGTATACCACATTTTGTGGAAGAAATAAAAATTCATATATATATTCTCTATTGAACCAAAGTTACCCTTAGTGGGCCAATGTTACCCCGTTGACGGTATTTTTAACAACTTCAAATTAGTGTAACTCTGATAATATTGAGAATATGACACATGTTTATATGACAGTTTTTGCTTAGAATGTCTCCAGAAATAAACTCCGTAAGTGGCGGTAACTCCTCGTGAATCACCCTGTATAATACTGAGTTAAAATGAATGATCAGTAATTATTCTGCAACATATTACGCAACAAGAAGTCAACGGAACTTATGGATACATTACACTAAATAAAACTTAGCAATGATACGCAATAAAGTTACAATATAATATTTCACTGAGCTCCATACACTGAAATAGAAAACTCGAGCATACATTACGGCCTGGTCTAGATCGAAAAAGCATTGACTGTGCCGTATTTCGCATTGTTGTGAAAAGTTTTGTAAACTGTGAAATGTTCGTTATCGGTTGTAATAACTGTAAATGGCTAAAATACAATAATATGAATAATAATAATAATAATAATAATAATAATAATAATAATAATAATAATAATAATAATAATAAGAAGAAGAAGAAGAAGAAGAAGAAGAAGAAGAATATGGGACAAGAATACGTTTGTGGTACTATAAATATTGTAAAAAAAAAAAAAGAGGTCAGAGTTATCCTTCTTCCGAAAGATCCAGGAAGGTGAGTTTGTAAAATATAATATATACTTTATGAAAATAATATATAAACCTTATGTATTTCATATCTCAATAGTGGAAGGAAAGTGTTAATTTTTTCAAAAGAATACGATATCGAAAGTACAATACATTTTATCGTCTGCTTGGGAAAGGGTCTGTGATGAGGCGATAGTAGCGACCCTGATGGTTAGCAACTATCTATGGATGCGTATTTCAACTGTCTATGTTTGCATATTTAGTAAGTATTGAGGTTCGTGAATATATATACTAGACTGTGCTAATACTTCGTATTTCAAGATCATACGAGAGATTGTTTCATCTTATTTTCCACAAAGTCTGCAAAGTGGGTTTTCTTTGAGTATTCCCATCATGTGCAGATGTTTCCTCAGATCACAATGACGTTAGAAGTCCTACTGCAGTTCGCAGTTGCGTACTAGCTATGGAAAGAAACTATATACGAGTATGCAGTATAGAATGTTGTATCGTGTGAGGGACAGTGTTTTGTTCGCGTAGGCATGGTAACCGATGTGAGTTCCACAAGCAGTCGATTCTGTTGCATTAACACATTATGCTTGCTAGCACAGTATATTTGTATAGTACTTCGAACAACAATGCAGAATCGATTTAAAACAGCCTACACCTTTTAGACTCCGTTATTGGTTTGAAATTGAGTCACTTCAAATACATCGACCAATAACATTTCAGGCCATTGAAGATAAATCTTGATAAGAAAATTGAAATCAATTCTCGTAGTTGGAGTAATGAGATTTCTATCGGATATTTGGACGTTGCCCTGACAGGACAAACATGTTATAAGCGACTTGAGAAATTCAATATTATTTCCTAGAAAATGAGAGTCTATAAAATGAAATACGACTTCTTGAAGTGCAAATAATATTTTATAATGGCATACAGTGCCGTACGCAGAATTATGTCATTAAAATTGATTACAATTTACATGATCAGTATTTTAAATTTGGTGTTTTAATAATAATAATAATAATAATAATAATAATAATAATAATAATAATAATAATAATAATAGTAATAATTATAATATATTCTTTTGAGGAGATTAACTCCATATGTAGATGAAATTATTGGGGATCATCAGTGTGGTTTTAGGCGTAATAGATCAACTACTGACCAGATATTTTGTATTCGACAGATAATGGAGAAAAAATGGGAGTATAAAGGTACAGTACATCAGTTATTCATAGATTTCAAAAAGGCATATGACTCGGTTAAGAGAGAAATTTTATATGATATTCTTATTGCATTTGGTATTCCGAAGAAACTAGTTCGATTAATTAAAACGTGTCTCAGTGAAACGTACAGCAGAGTTCGTATACCTAGGTCAGTTTCTGTCAGGTGCTTTTCCAATTCACTGCGGACTAAAGCAAGGAGATGCACTATCATCACCTTTACTTTTTAACTTTGCTCTAGAGTATGCCATTAGGAAAGTTCAGGATAACAGAGAGGGTTTGGAATTTAATGGGTTACATCAGCTGCTTGTCTATGCGGATGACGTGAATATGTTAGGAGAAAATCCACAAACAATTAGGGAAAATACGGGAATTTTACTGGAAGCAAGTAAAGAGATAGGTTTGGAAGTAAATCCCGAAAAGACAAAGTATATGATTATGTCTCGTGACGAGAATATTGTACGAAATGGAAATATAAGAATTGGAAATTTATCTTTTGAAGAGATGGAAAAGTTCAAATATCTTGGAGCAACAGTAACAAATATAAATGATACTCGGGAGGAAATTAAACACAGAATAAATATGGGAAATGCCTGTTATTATTCGGTTGAGAATCTTTTATCATCAAGTCTGCTGTCAAAAAATCTGAAAGTTAGAATTTATAAAACAGTTCTATTACAAGTTGTTCTTTATGGTTGTGAAACTTGGACTCTTACTTTGAGAGAGGAACAGAGGTTAAGGGTGTTTGAGAATAAGGTGCTTAGGAAAATATTTGGGGCTAAGAGGGATCACGTTACAGGAGAATGGAGAAAGTTACACAACACAGAACTGCACGCATTGTATTCTTCACCTGATGTAATTAGGAACATTAAATCCATACGTTTGAGATGGGCAGGGCATGTAGCACGTATGGGCGAATCCAGAAATGCATATAGAGTGTTAGTTGGGACGCCGGAGGGAAAAAGACCTTTAGGGAGACCGAGATGTAGATGGGAAGATAATATTAAAATGGATTTGAGGAAGGTGGGATACGATGATAGAGGCTGGAGTAATCTTGCTCAGGATAGGGACCAATGGCGGGCTTATGTGAAGGCGGCAATGAACCTCCGGGTTCCTTAAAAGCCAGTAAGTAATAATAATAATAATAATAATAATAATAATAATAATAATAATAATAATAATAATAATAATAATAAGGAAAACCTCTACACTAAAATATAACTATCATCTAAAAAAATGTACTAATTAACAGAAAATATTGTATTAGAGACCTCGGTGTATTAATTGACAACAAATTATATTTTCACAACCACATTGATTATATTCATAACCATGCAATAAGAATGTTAGGAATAATTTGGTCAATTACTTATTCTTTTTCAACACCTGACTCTCTGTTAATACTAGGCTATACTATACATTAGTGAGATCGAAACTCGAATATGCATCTGTAGTTTGGAACTCTATTACTAGTTCTGATACGGCAAAACTGGAAAATATTCAAAGGAAATTTATTTCATTATGTTCGTACCGATTCCTGCCTAATAACTCTGAGTATAACTATGATAAAAAATGTGAGCACTTTAAATATCGAAGCCTGTATGCCAGACGTCATGATCTCGATTAATTATTCTTATGCAAGGTCCTGAATGGTGACATTAATTGTCAATCTTTCTTAAATAGTATAAGCCTTTGTATTCCTTTGAAGGACATGAAACATCACAAACTCTTCTATATTAGAAATTTTAAATCTTCCTCGCCGGTCTCCAGATGTATTAAACGTGCTAACTTACATGTAGGCGATTTCGATCCATTCAATGTATAGAAGTATTAGAATATGGCAATGTCTTTGCTAATATTATTTGCATAATCCTTACACAAATTGGTAGTACGAACCAACTCCTTTCCCTAATAATTTATAGTTTTAATTCTTGTAAATTAATTATTGTAATCTATGTTCTCTAGTTTGTTGTTAACATAAGTATTTAATTTGTACCATAGTTGTTCATTTTAGGGCCGATTGTATAAATCATTTAATCTTAGATCAGAGGTTAAAATGATCCTCATTCTAGCTGAACTTGGAATTTTGTGTTGTATAAAGTCTAATCTGAGATTAATTTGTCTTAAACTAAAGTCAACTTTGACTGAAGAAATTTCTCCGATTAAGTTAGATGATCCAAGTTCAGTTATTTCTTTTTTGTTTGAAGTATACGAGTGCCAGATTGTGCAAAAGAATAAACATTATTAATATATATGGTAGATACATTTTATTATATATATATATATAAATATATTTATATATATATATATATATGTATATATATCAATTTCTTGCCTTAATATACAAACATTCTTATATTTTATAAGGCTTTATCGTATTCAGCAGTATCAAATAACATAACCTATAATTATATTACGTTTATAACAACCATTAATTATTCATGGATATAATAGGTAGTGATACATTCATAAATTTTCTATTAACTGTATTCCTAAACGAAAATAGTCGTTTTATAAAGCTTTATTATGTTTAGCAGTATCAAACACCATAACATAACAATTTGGAGAACGGTCAATCTTCTTATTGTCCGCCATTATTTACAACGCATAAAACCAGTGTCTCCAACAGAGTGTGCGGAAAGTCGCCAAAAAGTAGTTGAAAAGTCGCTAGATTTCTTATTATCAACAAAGGAAGATTAAATTTTGTCACTATGAGGTGCTAAAAGGTCGCTAAATCCCTATTTAAGCAGTATAAAAGTTAAAATAAATTGTCGTCGAAAAAGAGTTAAAGTCGCTAAATTGGCTACACTGAACAAACCTGTACAACATGACCCGCGCATCACATACTTCACCTTTTATGCGATGTTGCCAAGTCCTTTTCACGTGAACTTAGATTGCATTTGAAGCAAGGTAATTTGATCGCAGAAAAGTTTTATACAATAGAAGAAGTGTCTGAACTCGGTTCACTTTCCGATCTTCGATCAAAATTGATCTTCAGTCAGGGAGTTTTATACAATTGGGCCTTAATGTATTAATTGTATCACTGTGCTGGACTTATTGGCCAATGGCTGTTGTCCAGTACATAAATATCAATAAATAAATAAATAAATTATTATTATTATTATTATTATTATTATTATTATTATTATTATTATTATTGTATCACTAATAAACAAACAATAAATTTATAAGAAATGGAAAAACAATTTAGTACGAAGATCTGCAGAAATATAATGTAACATAGAAACAATTCGTACATTACAGAAAGAAAACTAAAATGAAATTAAGTGTTAAGCTGTCTATGCCCTAAGGAGTTACTTGGTACAAACGCACATTACTGTTTGGTGTAGGAATTTGTAAGCTTTTGATGTAGCCTATGTAATTGCACAGTTTGTACAAAGGAAAGTACTATGTATTTTGTCGAAGATTGTAGGGAAACGTAACTATTATATTGAAATTTATCAGCCAAGTACTTTTGCTGTAATTTATCGTGTCACTTCAAGAAATAATAACTATCGCTTGAAGGACTTCTAAACACATGACAGAAAAGCAGCTGTTTCTACAGACAGGTAGTGTCCAAGAAGAAAGGGAAAAAGAAGAAGAGGAGGACAAATACGACAGTTTTAGATATGACTTAGCTGTACGTGCTCATTAAGATGCAAAGCCTTTTCATTTCAATAACACAATTCTAAAAACCTATTGCTTTTTTCCTGCGGCACATTTTGCCTCTCTAGTTTGGAACATGGTCGCTACTCTGAGTCTATGCACCTCATTACATAGACATGTCTAAAAGAATATAAAGTGTTCAGTTCAAGCTTCTTATCTCATACGCCTGCAGGGATTGTCGGAAACTTCAGGAATTCCAATGTGTTTATTGGAAATGTGTTTCCTGCAACGAAAATATTTCCATATCAGTGTGGATTGTGAGAAGAGGAAGAAGAATCTTCAGAAAACTAATATTTCCTATGTTTTCTAGTGTTCACGGCCGGCGTCAGTGAGATGAATATTTTTTTGGCTAAAAGGCCATGATGTACTGTTGATGTTATGTCCAGACGTTTCGTCTACAGCTGCGGTACAAATCTTCATTGACGAGACACTTGAGGACGTAGTGATCTCCTCAGGGTGCCAGGGGCTTGCCACTGAAGATGTCTACCGCAGCTGTAGAAGAAACGTCTGGACGTAACATCGCCAGTAGACACGACCTCTTAGTCCGGAAAACACTCACCCAAATTCCTATGTTAAGAATCTAATTTCTAAGAATCTTCAGAAAACTAATATTTCCTGTTTTCTAGTGTTCATGGCCGGCGTCAATGGGATGAATATCTTTTTGGCTGAAAGGCCGTTATCTACGGTTGATGTTATGTCCAGACGTTTCGTCTACACCTGCGGTAGAAATGTTCAGTGGCGAGGCACTCCAGGGCATAGTGATCTCCTCAGTGTGCCAGGGGCTCGCCACTGAAGATGTCTACCGCAGCTGCAGAAGAAACGTCTGGACATAACATCGCCAGTAGACACAACCTCTTTAGTCCGGAAAACACTCACCCAAATTCCTATGTTAAGAATCTAATTTCTAAGAATCTTTAGAAAACTAATTTTTCCTATGTTTTCTAGTGTTCACGGCCGGCGTCAATGAGATGAATATTTTTTTGGCTAAAAGGCCGTGATCTACTGTTGATGTTATGTCCAGACGTTTCGTCTACAGCTGCGGTAGAAATCTTCAGTGGCGAGACACTCGAGGGCGTAGTGATCTCCTCAGGGTGCCAGGGACTCGACACTGAAGATGTCTACCGCAGCTGTAGAAGAAACGTCTGGACGTAACATCGCCAGTAGACACGACCTCTTAGTCCGAAAAAACACTCACCCAAATTTCTATGTTAACCACATCAACACTGCAATCACTTCTGACCCAAAATGAATGATTGGTCATATCACAACTTAGGATCCTCCGGTAGGCCGTTTTTATTATTGTTGAGAGTTTGTTTCTATTGCCGTGTATGGCTTGTGTTTATTTAGGCTAACCGATTTTAGATTTTTATTAATGTTTATGACATTGGTGATTGAGGTGGTGATGAATCATGGCATGTCAATTTCTAACCCGGCATTTGCCCGTAGCTGGTTATCATGGTCTAGTCATGGCCATCATGATAATCATCTAATATAAATACATGTTCAAAGTTCTAAAAAAAACAAAGAGATTGCTATATTAGGGTACGTACACGATGGAGCGACGATAAACGATAAAAGAAGCAGCGATGCTATATCAGAGAGAATTGAAGCATGCATTGTCATTGAGGTGTGCGTATTGGAGTAAGATGCACTATAAAAGCGACGAAAAACCAAAGTTCCATTCTCTTCGCTCTTGTCGTTCATATGATCTCTGATTAAGATAATATTAATCTGTATAAATACCGGTGATTATCAATATATCCGAATATTAATCGATTTATTATTGTTTCGGCTTATTAAATTAATTATTGTAGATATTGACAAATTGATCAGTTGTGTATTTATTCGTCATACGTTATGTGATCACAAGAACCAATCACAACACAACGAATTTATACTATCTTTGGGATGAGAAACGGGTTTAATTTTGTACGTATTTAAGTTATATTAACCTTGAACTTAGCAGCTGATATTTCCTATATATCTTCTTTCATTAAGTGGATGCACAGAATGTCTTCTACTGATAAATCAAAATGTTCGCTTCCCGCGACCTCGTTGCTCCGATATGAACACTTGAGTCTTTGATAATACCAAAGCGTCGCTAGATCATTTCTCTTATCGTTTATCGTTGCTCCAACGTGTACGTACCCTTAAACTCATGTTAAACGTGTATTCGTATATAAACTTTTCAATGTTGGCCATGTTATGACTAAGAATGTGACGTCACGCAGTAGCCTGGAATACAGTGACGTTACAGTATGAGCCACCTCGCTCGATAACAGTGTTTTGTTTGATATGTAGTGCCGTATTTCAATTGACTTTGGTGGACGATCACAAGAACATGAACAAGCCTCGCACTATTTTTGGAACAGCTTAACGATTTTTATGCCAACATGTTATAACGACTTGGTTATCATTTTATCTGTATAGAGACCTAAAGTGCTAGGCCTTGTGATTATTGCGATGTCCGTCCATCATTTATAACCGCAATGTCAACTCAGCACGCTTTGATTATTGCGCACGACCAGCGGCATGCATGTCATTTCCCCCTCCAAACGAGAACGTTGAAACAACAGGGGCGGTGCATAGGTACAGCCCAAAACCGCCAAAAACCGCACACTTTTTGTCCGGCATAACCGCTCACAATTTGCGACCTAAATCTACACAAATTCATTTCCATAGCCTAAACCCACACGGTAGGTAATAATAATCAGATGAATAAAACATCACATTTCTGACCAGAATTTAGCTGATGGCTCTTACTTATTCACCAGAATTTTGCGCAATTTCGGCTTAACCCATGACACATAATACGCATTGTAACTATGCTGTTGTAAAATTGACAATTAATATGTGATGTATTTATTATTATCATCATCATCATCATCATCATCATCATCATCATCATCATCATCATCATCATCATCATCATCATCATCATCATCATCATCATCATCATCATCATTGCTATCTCTGTTTTTCTTTCTTTTTTTTTTTCCTTGTATTAAGTCAATCAGAGCTCTATAGTGTTCTTTTGACCCTATTGACCCTCAATAGGGCTTTAATTTAATTTGTATTTTTTCATCAGTGTTTGTATTTCTTTTTGTATTTATATGTGCTATCTGGTAGATGGGAGAGAAGGCCTTATGGCTTTAATCCTGTCAGATTAAATAAATAAATAAATAAATAAATAAATAAATAAATAAATACATAAATAAATAAATAAATAAATAAATAAATAAATACATAAATAAATAAATAAATAAATACATAAATAAATAAATAAATAAATACATAAATAAATAAATAAATAAATACATAAATAAATAAATAAATAAATAAATACATAAATAAATAAATAAATACATAAATAAATAAATAAATAAATACATAAATAAATAAATAAATAAATAAATACATAAATAAATAAATAAATACATAAATAAATAAATAAATAAATACATAAATAAATAAATACATAAATAAATAAATAAATAAATACATAAATAAATAAATAAATAAATACATAAATAAATAAATAAATAAATACATAAATAAATAAATAAATACATAAATAAATAAATAAATACATAAACAAATAAATAAATAAATAAAATTATATGTAAATCTTAAAATAGAGTACCATTTGAGAAAATAAAGTTTACTGTCACATTCTGTATGCCTGAATAAAGTTTTTGAACACTGGTTATTGTATGCTTTATCTCCAACAACTTTTGTATAACACTTTTTATGTACAAATAAAATTTAATTTAATAATTCTTTCATCAGATATAGACCATCGCTAACTGTAAAATAAATATTCTTTTGCACTTATTTCTTCTTTGTTGCCTTCTAAAACCAGTGACTGCTATATTACAGTGTGGAATATACTAACTTTTGTGTGGAAAGGGAACAAGTTAAGTATTATTTCTGTAGTGCTCGGGAAAAGTGACACAAGTCAAAAATGTTAATTTTACAGGAGAAGGAAAAAATCTGTCTTCACACTTGTTTATGTCGATTTGATTTTCTTCTGTATGAATTATTGTAATGATGACGTGAATATGTTAGGAGAAAATCCACAAACGATTAGGGAAAATACGGAAATTTTACTGGAAGCAAGTAAAGAGATAGGTTTGGAAGTAAATCCCGAAAAGACAAAGTATATGGTTATGTCTCGTGACGAGAATATTGTACGAAATGGAAATATAAAAATTGGAAATTTATCTTTTGAAGAGGTGGAGAAGTTCAAATATCTTGGAGCAACAGTAACAAATATAAATGATACCCGGGAGGAAATTAAACACAGAATAAATATGGGAAATGCCTGTTATTATTCGGTTGAGAAGCTTTTTTCATCCAGTCTGCTGTCAAAAAATCTGAAAGTTAGAATTTATAAAACAGTTATATTACCGGTTGTTCTTTATGGTTGTGAAACTTGGACTCTCACTGTGAGAGAGGAACTTAAGTTACGGGTGTTTGAGAATAAGGTACTTAGGAAAAGATTTGGGGCTAAGAGGGATGAAGTTACAGGAGAATGGACAAAGTTACACAACACAGAACTGCACGCATTGTATTCTTCACCTGACATAATTAGGAACATAAAATCCAGACGTTTGAGATGGGCAGGGTATGTAGTAGTCTACGTCTAAATCCAGAAATGCCTATAGAGTGTTAGTTGGGAGGCCGGAGGGAAAGAAACCTTCAGGGAGGCCGAGGCGTGGATGGGAAGATAATATTAAAATAGATTTGAGTTAGGTGGGATATGATGATAGAGAATGGATTAATCTTGCTCAGGATAGGGACCAATGGCGGGCTTATGTGAGGGCGGCAATGAACCTCCGGGTTCCTTAAAAGCCAGTAAGTAAGTACGTAAGTAAGTATGAATTATTGTAATGGGAGAAATACTTATGTCTCTTTTCCCAAGCGAGCAGATGTTCCTTAAGTTTTTAATAAATTAATAAAAAAATGTTTATGGAAACTGACTTATGCCACTTTTCCTAAGCATTGCAGGTTTAATCCTTCTATTATTAGCCTAGATTTGCAAAGTGCAGCACATAACGTCGTCAGCAAAGTTTTTCCAGTCAATAAAAATAAGGATGTAGATTTCATTTAGCACAGACATGGTTTCGAAGGTCTCGAGAACAATCTTCTTTAAGAATGGCTTAAATTGTTTATTGTTAGTAAAATAACATGTATAAAAATACAAATTTAATTCTTCCCTGAAGGAGTAAAAAAAAAAAAAACTCGTGCTCAGGGAGTTGTGCTCAGGGAGTTATCCGAACACATACTTAAGAAGAATAAACATAATTATTAGACACAAGTGGGTAAAAGAAACTTAGGGATAAATTAACTTAAAAAATACAATGTCAGTTTGAACAATTTAATTCTAAAACATAATCTTACATTTGTCACTTTTGCTTATAAACATGTCCCTTTGTTCTAAAAGATAAATGCTGTTATCACCTTCACTGCAGATAAAGCGCCAGTATGTGTCATACTTTCATTTACTTGTATTGTTGTAAAACCTTGTCACAATTACAACTTCTGAAACGTACATACATTTCATAGGTAAGGTTACGAATGATCAATATCCAAGATCAATATTAATATCTGTATTTCTAGTCAGTTGTAAACCATTATTTTTAAATTCATGACAATAATACCTTCACTTACCCTATGTCGCAATGCCGGAAGTTTCATTTAAATAATGTTTTGTGATACTGTAAGTAACCTATTCTATAAAATAATGACCGATCACGTACCACGATGCCTAAGTGAATGAAACTCTGGCGGCGGAACATGTAACTAAAAGTGACGCCTTAGTACTAGGTTACCGGTCAGCACTTACTAGAGCGAAGCGAAATAGTAATATGCGTTACAAGAGCGGTATGTTGAAGTTTTCATGTTCGAGGAAAAGTTTCAAAAAGCGAAACGTAGTTGAGCATTTTTAATTTCCGAGAATTTGAAAGAAAACATACCGCTCGTGTATCGTACATTATTTTGTGCGAAGATCGTTTATTACATACCTGAAAGAGGAATTTCTAATTAGTTGCAATAAAATCTCCATCTTGGTTTCTGTTCAATGACGGCAAATTTGCAAAACAAAAATATCTATCTTCAACATTGCTGCTTTAAAATGTTTTCTGTGTTTACTATACTCCAGCAGGCCGTGATATACGTCTGTCTTTTTTTTCCCCCAGTCTATGATGAGTCTGGAATCTTGTTGATTTTTTCACGGCTTCCTTAATGTTACTTGCATCACGAATGCAGTAACTGTAGTGGAGTTGTAGAGTTTACTTAATTTTTGCAAAAATTTAAAAACAATAATTAACAGTTTATAATTATTACTATATTGAACGTCCCTAAAAATAATATGTTAAAAGCCTAAAGCAGTAAAATGAATATGTCACTTAAGAGGTAAGAAGAGGGAAATTGTTATGTGTGTTAGGTTGGGAATACTGAATGTGGAATTTTAGACTTTCCGCGGATTGGTTTTGTGCGGAAACCAAGCAAATACGCACGATCTCGCATGAAACTGATTTATTTAGCGAGACATACGTATATCAAATGAGATAGAAGCAAGTGCGGTCATACTAAATTGTATACATTTGTCATGTGAATATAAAATTGGGGTCATGAAGTTGGCACATGCTTTCTTATTGCTCATATCTAACAACAATTTGGTCCTTTGATCATGTTAGCAACGAAATTTTATTTTCTAGTTTATCTATACGTTATTCGTTATCTCGTGAAACCTACTTGAGCGTGAAGGGAAGCAGAAAGTAGACTGAGAAGCTTTCCTCCCTCGCTATGTACCCACTTGCAGCTAGCTAGCTCACTTACCCCCACTACAAGATTCTTACAGTAACCTACGGCACACGCATGCGTTTGGTTTCACGAGATAACGAATGGCCTATATCTGAACTAGAAGCAATATTATCATATAGGATGGAAGTGAAATAAACCTTCAGCTTTGCAGAGCGAATTGTTCATATTGAGTATAACAAAAAGTCTTGTACCATATCGGTGCGACGTTTATAGTTTTAGAAGTAAAAAATGTTTTTTCCTAAAACTTTAACGTGAATAATTACTATGCATAGAATCTTGATTTCTATAATTTCGAGGGAAAAATTGTTCCGAGGCCGGGTATCGAACCCGGGACCCTTGGTTAAACGTACCAACGCTCTACCAACTGAGCTCCCGGAAACTCTACCAGATACCGATCCAATTTTTCCCTCTATATCCACAGATCTCAAAGTGGGCTGACAACCGTCAAGCAACCAACATTGAGTGCATACTATAACTCTGTATGACTTAAATTGTGGTTTTCTCTTAACGAACAGTGACGTGTATTATGCAAATCAAGCTTTGAGGTATAACTCCCTGCAGAGTTGATTTGAATAATTTAAGTCACACAGAGTTAGTGTGCACTCAATGTTGGTTGCTTGACGGTTGTAAGCAAGTAAGTAAAGCAATATTAAACCTAAACCCTAATATACTTATGGGTGAAATAGGGTTCTGTATACCTCGGATATATAATAATAATAATAATAATAATAATAATAATAATAATAATAATAATAATACAATCATTGTCAGCTTCTACAATATAAACAGACAACTATCAGATTTACAGCCTTTCACACTCCGTTAGCTAGTAACGCTTTTCAATATTGACATCGTTATAGTGAAACATTGATTTATATGTAGGCATTCACACGTGAAGGGCAACCCAACCAAAGTGGCGGTCAACGGTTGAGATTCGCTGCCAGCAGCGCTGCAAGCTGCTCACATAGAGCGTGTCAATGAAGTTAATGAGTCCTGCTAATCGGTGGAGCGTTTCAGGCAAATAGTGCCACAAAGTAGCGGTGCGAAACGTCAGTCTTATACATTTATGCAGGTAAACTAGTGAAGTGCTTGGCCATGCACTACAACCTTAAGGCATCTGCGGTTAAAGTAAGACCCCACTATAGTCGCGACGCTGTTATTCCCGGCGTGACTCCTCCTCTTTGCTTACTGATATCTACTTCCCTTTCTTTATATTACTTAGTCTCTATATTACACTAGAAGACATATAGGGGAACATGGGGCAGGACGGGGTAGTTAATGTTTGAATGCTTTTATTTGGTATAAAATAATGTAAAAGTACGGGTTTTTATGACATATATGCTTTTATTACACTGTACACAAGTCAAAAAATATGCACTTAGAGTGAAATCCGGTCATTATAACCTTAAATGAAATTAGTTTTTCGAAATGTGTGTTTTTCCCCGTTCTGCCCAACGTATGGGCCAAAATGGGGTATCTATTTTTTGTAATAATTAAATGGCAAAAGTGACAAAAATTATATACTGAAAGTGTGAATACTATAACATTTTACAAGTTTACTTGAGAAAAAGTCATTCGCAAAATACGCAAATGTGCGTGGCATCCTCGTCTTCTCTGTCTACTCCTGCGCAACAATTGTGAGCCCATTTCAGACATGATACGCATCTAATCCAACCTTCTTCTGACAAACAACACAACGAACAACCCATTGTAGGAGGTGAAATTTAATTAAATATGACGTGGGGCAGGACGGGGTACTGCCCTGTTATGCCCCACACCGTTTTTCCCCACAGTCACAATTTCTAAGTTATGAGGTATTGGCAGGAAAAAACGCACGAAATTTAAGAAAGTTTCGGAATTAAAAGCCAGGTAAGCACTCTATAACATGACATTAAGATAGATTATCTAAATAAATCTCATTTCTACTTACGTTTGACAAGAGAACACTTTAAAGTTGCAAATGAATGATACAATATGATGCAGGAACAGAATAACATACAATAGATGCAAGGAATGGCAGTAAATGTTATGTGATGATATATTTACATGAGTTGACGTAGTTCTAAAAAAATTCGGTAGATTGCACTACTTGTTGGAAAGATAGAGGCTATACCCCGTCCTGCCCTCCTTCCCCGTCCTGCCCCATATTCCCCTACATTCAACCAGAGCTAGTAACCCTAACAATCCACGTTCCGCCACAGCTCCGAGCTCGGCTCTGACTATTTCTCAGTGCCTCTTCTCAGAGAGGAAAAGCGTGCTTCAACGTCACAACTCGACCAGTTGGTAATGACTGGTTTAGACTCCTCTATCATCTGTATTATTTTTACCCAAGAGGTTTTCAGACACCCTGTAGAAGGAAAGTACAAATGTCTTGCCGTATTGGCCCTTACTGCCTTCGGATTTTTCTAAAGCAACAAACAGAAAAGTCAAATTACAAGAAGTGCCCTTTCTAGCACAGGACTAGGTCTACGGCCTCACTGAGTTAAGGTATGTATTAACGTTTGAAATGGCGTTTTTTGACTAAAATTTTCTTTGTAATAATTTTAGCTGCAAAATCCTAGTACAGAGCATTGTACGCATAAACAGCAATAACTCAGTGAAAGAAATTTCAAAATTGAGTAATTTTTAGAAAATATATGGCATTTTGAAGAAATAGAATAATTTTAATTAATTATTTTTTTAAGGAATCAAAAAGTGAAATTGAAGTTTCTGATATATGGTTATGTTAGTCTACTTTCATATGTTGTCTGATAAATATCTTAAAAAGGTTGGTTAAAAAATGTAGATTTTACTCCAAAACGTTAATACACACCTTAATGACACAGAGATCTGTTCGTTCTCCGATCAAATTAGCAGCATTAATAGGTTCATTGACCTACTGTACAGCATACTTCAATACAGTTGCGCAGACTCGTCAATAAGGAGTGTGGGAAAGTGCAGCTGTTTTCTTCCGGTTCGGTGAAGAACGAGGAAGCTCGCAGCAAAGGGGAAGAAACAACCTTCTAAATTTGCAATACCGCTCGGCGTAATAGCAAAGACGATCGATGTATTCTTTTGTCCTCGTTCCAAATAGGCCTATGTAGCTGAGAAGAAGTGCTTTAATAATCCAGCTAGCGAAAGGATTTTCCATGTATTATTAGACTGTTTTCCGAGAAGGAAACAAGCTCTTTTGACAGAAGAACTACTGAATTTACTCGAAAGTAGGTCCTCTTTTTTACCAGATTTATGATCTATAAATAGCCTACACTGAAATAAGCATGTGGGAATCCTGAAGAAACCTGGAGTGGATTGGAAAGAAAGGAGGCTATTCAGCAGGGTTTAAGTTAGAAAATAAATAACTGTCGCAAAAATGCACAAATGAAAAATTATATTTGTGCAAATTGCGAAATTCTTGTGCAATATTTTAAATAATTGTGTACAAAGATAAAATTAATAAAGTATGCAGAAACAAAAAGCTATGTAATTTGTTTCTTGGAGTTTTATTACTTTCAATCCAGCTTATCACACTCTAAATATACAGGGACATCACTTTATTTTTACTTCAATTTTTATTGTACCTGCGTTTCTGAATGTACTTGACTCCCACCCCTTTCACTAATGCCCTTGCTAACGTCAATCACACAAACTTACGGCCGCTGTTGCTAGCAGTGAAATAAACAGTAGAGAGTACAGCGTGTTTCAGAAATATGTTGCATTTTCTATAGAAGAAAGAGCTTGTATTATTTAAGTTTTTTTTCACACAGGTATCGTGTGTAGCATAACTGAATTTATCTGTGTGGACTGAGCACAAGTAAAGATTAGAGTTACCGAAAGTACGGTACCCTATAATATGGTACGGTACTTAACAGCATTATTTAAACAAGAGTTTTGTTTTACTGTTTGTAGGTATGAAGGACGATGATGGAAACTGGAATTACAATATAACCGAATGTGAACAACAGTTTTTTTCACAATTTCTTGATTATATCATTACGGAATATTTTCGTAGAAATGTCATTAATCTGGTAGATAAATTTAGAGCAATAGAGTGTACAGAAAGAAAGAAAAGTGTAATATAGCCAACAAAGGTGACAGAAGATGCTGTAGAAGATGCTAGAGAAAGGATGCAGCGAGGTCCTAATAAGTCGGTCAAGAAGTTAGCTGTAGAATTTGGGGTTTCTTACGGAAGTGCTCACAAAATTCTCAGGAATAAATTAGGTTAGTAATATGCTGAATAAAGTAGACATTACATAATGAATATAACCGCCTGAAGAGTTGAGTTTGTGAAAAAAAAAAATTGTTACTATTCTACTGTTTTTTGATAAAATACTGTAAAAGTAATGATCAAACTGAAAATCGTAATACTGTATTTCCCTGTAACATAAATGGATACACTACTTTTCTCTCCTCCTATAGCTAGTAAAATGATTTGTTTACATATTGCACTAGTAACACCAAACTCCTGTAATGGAAGGGGGTAACAGTGTTTCTGAGTATGTATGTATGTATTTATTCACACTGCAATGGGTATATACCCGGTGGCAGTGGTAACTAATTACACTCAATAATGACAATAATAAACTTATTAATTAAAAATACAATTAATAATAATACTAATAATTAATACTAATACTAATAATAATAATAATAATAACAACAACAGTGCATATACTAAATTAAATGAAACGATCACTTAAAACAACATTTGAAATATTCTAATTTGTATCTTAAAACTAAGATCGAACTAAAACCCACGAGTATATGTTCATATCTGCACAAGTACCTTTCAACATTACACTCATTTCGCTGTCAACTCACTCACTGCACTGGAACTACGACACATTTCACTGATTCTATCCTGATTTCACTAACACTTCAAAAACATTTCTCTGTTCAAATTCTTTGCACTGCCACTATAAACTATAAAGCTTCACTGACAGGAACACGTTTCACTGACACAACACACTTCACTGACACGACATACTTCTTCACTGATACAACACACTTCACTGACACAACATAATTCTTCACTGATACAACACTTCAATAACAACATATCATTTACACCCTTTAAATGCTGTGTATAATTATCGTCTATTAGTAAGGTCCTTAAGCCTATTTTTAAATATTTTAAGTATAGCCAGGTTAATGTTAAAAATGTTGGTAAAAATAAAGTGATGCCCCTGTACTTATGTACCTAAGTAAATCATTTGACGTAGATATTTTTACTTGGTTATTTAACGACGCTGTATCAACTACGAGGTTATTTAACGTCGATGGGATTGGTGATAGCGAGATGGTATTTGGAGAGATGAGGCAGAGGATTCGCCATAGAGTACCTGACATTTGCCTTACGGTAGGGGAAAACCCAACCAGACAATCAGCCCAAGCGAGAATCGAACCCGCGCCCGAACACAACTCCGGATCGGCAGGCAAGCGCCTTAGCCGACAAAGCTACGCCGGTGGCTAGACGTAGATATGTTTAGTATCAATTACTGTTGAATTTACATCACATTAAAATACGTTATTTTATGGGCACTCTAAACATTGAAATTCTTTACTAGTAGACCCTTCAAGATTTATTGTTAGCAGAGTGCTAACTCCTTTTATTGAAAGACGGTTTCTAATTCCAGTTCTTTTATAAGTTTCATGCAACTAAATTCTCGCTCACAATTTACAGTATGCGATGGAATTATATAAATCAATTACAAGAAATTGTTCACTTAACTTTCATGAAATGCATCAAATCTTTGAAATCAATTCCTGAACATCTATTGCTCAATACCTTTTTGAACATTGTCCATGCCACTAGCATTTCACTTCAATTCAGATTAGTTTAAACATATCTCTGATTTCATTTTCTCAATTAACATATTCGTTTCTTAAGTTCAATGTGGTTGTCGCATATTTGCATATTTATATTGAAAGTTTGTTGCATTTTTAGAAGTCGAGTAGCAAAATGCGACTGTGGCTTAAATCCTGCTATTCAGTAACATTTATGTATATGAAAAAACTAGTCAAAGTCAGAATAAGAGAATACAGAATGTTCTGAAATAAGTTTCCAATATTTAGATAGGAGATAATATGCAAAGCTCGGAACTTGGGGACTTGTGTCTTTGAACGTGGCTAAGCGACCGGACTTCAATGTCAACAAACTCCCGCTTCCAGCACGGCGGTACTGCCAGGTCTGCTAGAAAAGTGGTTTCTGGCTGAACAACATATTGATAGCATTATGATAGGTTGAAACACCTAATTTTATAGCAGATATTATATATAATAGAAATAAACATGAGCAATATGTCAAATTTACTGTTCAGCTCTGTACATTTTCATTGCAGTGTATGACTACTTACATTCGAAGATTTTCAAGCTCATAACTTCTTCGCCTGTTAGTTAAACGTGATTTGAAACGAAAAAAAAAAATTATTTCCGCGTTACATGAAGTGACGAGAACAAACTTAAAATGCTGAATGTTTTCACTGTTACTATTTTCTGTTAGATTTTCAGCAGTTGCTAGCTGATCTCGTATCTGAGACAAGTAGCTAAGCATATCCATTTTTTTTTCTAGAAAATAGTTTTCAATTTGTGTGTCACTACTAAACCAGGGCCTCTATGACTTGATCCATGACTAAGGACAAATCTTCCACCAATTTAAGGAATTGCAATTTCTTTCAATGAATGCCCGTTTCCAGCCTCTAGTTTGTGTGTGGCACAACTTACAAAATATAAACTCTCCATTCGAAGAAAATAGTGTATCTTCTTCGAATTCCTCCACGAAATTCTGTACCTAAAATTTAAAAAATGTATTTTCAAACTTACAGCCTATAATACCCATTTGAATAACACATATTTTCTAATTTCTCAAATAGACCGTTTACCTGTAATTCTCTGAATGTCATTGGCTTCGACATGACACAGTTTCGTCATCCGTCTTGTCGTTCGACGTGACCACTTTCTTCGTACATACGACTGTCCCTGAGCACTTGCAGTGTGAGCTTTGTGTACGTTATACCTGTAACTTAGGCCTACCCATACGCACGATACACAAGTCCCCAAGTTCCGAGCTTTGATAATATGCATCAAAACAAATAATAAAAACTCTACAAACATGGGTT
This sequence comes from Periplaneta americana, assembly GCA_025594305.2. Classification (NCBI taxonomy): domain Eukaryota; kingdom Metazoa; phylum Arthropoda; class Insecta; order Blattodea; family Blattidae; genus Periplaneta; species Periplaneta americana. Next base: position 89,861,792 of record JAJSOF020000031.1, on the reverse strand, counting down.
CTAAAATTAATATTTTCTGAGAAATGAGCAAAACGTTTACTATCAATTCTACTGTGAGCTCTTGGTTAAGAAACAAAAGATGCTCCTATTCAACAGACACGAAACTAACTTACCCGACTGCTACAGTAATAATACTGCAGTGTAGAACCAGTTTACGTACAAGGGCACGATTACGAACTCTAATGTAATGTCGCCTGCTTAAGCGTCCTCTTGATACAAACACGAACAAAGGTATGCTGTGTAATACACAGTGGATTCTGTTTTTTTCTTGCCAAAGAGCTCATAGTATAGGAGATATGCTGCTCTTACAATATTGGTAAACATTTTTTCTCAGAATATATTAATTTTAGGACCCACGTTTATAGAACTTCTATTGCTTGTTTAGATTCATACTACCTCCTCTCTAAATATACTGTATTAGAACCTTTTTTTTCAGAACAATCTGTATAGACCACATTATTTTGTGTTCTATATATCTCAAATCGACCGAAATATAGAGAAAATTGACCTTGCAATTTTTAAATACAATGAAACTTTTTTTGTACGTAGACCACTATGATACAAAGCTTTCTGCAAAGTTTGAGGCATCAGAACTTCATAGTGTTTAAATTAAAAATATTTAAATTTATCGTATTTTCATAAAATTAGCAACTTTAAACTGTTGTGGCTCCGAAACCCTTTCACCCAATGATCAAAATCATGGTTTATTTTGTTGCTGAAAAATTAAAGTTTATATTGACATGTAAACAGTTTTTCTTACTTTTTATGGAAATGGAGAAATTTAGATTTTTCTTCATTAAGACGCCTTTGTTCACGAAAAAAATATTTTAAAAATATATAGTTAGATTCCGCATTGAAAGTATAAATAAACACGTATTTTTTACTGGTGCACCGTTGATAAGAAAGTATTGAAAAATCAAATAAAGAAAATAAATAGTACGCGCGTGAGCTAACCAGCTGACTGTGAGGCGGGAGCTAGCCTAGGCAAGCAAGGCCAGGAGACATAAACACGTGATGTTTCGTCTAGTAGCGCATAGCTGGGCTATCTTTATCACAGGTTTTCATAAACACAGGAGTAAAATGACGCCCAATGCTCGCTTATCTTCATCTCTCGGCCAGTGCGAGCTGTGTTGCGCCTTTCAAGTCTAGGCGTGTGAAAATAATTTATTTAATACCCTCGAAACTTATTGCCTAGCCACTAAGCAAACAATGCGGAATCCCTCTTAATAATGCAAGGTTTTTTCTCAATATTTTTTTACATTTTTACAAATGGCCAAAAAGCCTAAAAGTAAGTAAAATCAGATTATCTGTCTATCTGTATAAAATAAAAATAAGGATTACTTCTTATCATAACCTACCAAATGTCAGCTTCAAAATGAGCTCTCGTTCAATGTTCTGCAGTAAATGGTTCCAGAGTTCTGAGCGCTGAAAGAGGCTTGTTTTTATAAAATACGCTAAATTTGTCGCTCAACAATACGAAAACCGTTTGACTTTCGATAGTATATTTTTGCAAATGCACTCTCCTCAGCACCTTGTATAAATAGGGAAAAAATTAGAGTATAAAAAAATGCGATCGATTTCATATGGAATAGCCCATGCATAGTCTACATTGGAATAAACTTATGGGGATTCCTAAGAAAATAGGCGTGGGTTGGAAAGAAAGAAGACTATTCAGTAATCTTTATATGAATCAACGAGTCAAAGTCAGGATAGGAGAAGATATCTAGGTCAAATTTGTGTTCTGTATTATAGCCAACTCCTTTTAAAGAACTGTCGTGAATGTAAGGCCCTCCAATGAAAACAAATAATGACAGTAAGGAGTGTTAATTATAAATGATTAGTTAATAAAACAAATTATAAAGCGTTCAGTTTGGCTGCCAGCCAGAAACACGCGCATCAGGCATGTTTTCATGGTCGGCGTAGACTGCGTTATTTTCGATTCGTAGCGTTCCCGCGTATTTTCCTCGTAACTTTGATTAACGATAGCATGCACACAATTATATTCTTGTTTCTGGCTGATCATACATCAAGAAGACTGTACATCTCACTTGAAGATATGTGTCAGAGAAAGAACAATAATTGCTTGTACACATATGAAGTCTGATTAGTAAAATGTAACTAGCCAACGATGTATGGAATGGGGGGAAAAGAACTGGCCACTCTACCCCATTATCTTCTGACTTAGTTGTCTCATGAGTGATTCCTTATTGGTGTCACGTAACAGGTTCCAACTACTTTTCATACAGTTTACTATATATAAGCCTACATACAATGAGTACTAATCTGTAATAGCAGTGGTTCAAAGTAGTGTCGATCTTCATTCAAACACATTCCCCACATATTTTGACAAAATTGTTATTTACACACGAGAGTTCTATTTCACAATGAATAACCCCTTCATCACACGTGTTTTGAATAGGGGAAAAGGAGGCCATTGTCATTTAGATTGTTTCTAATATCGTAAGAAAAAAACACTGATGGTATACTAGGCTATACTGTTTAATTTTTCTGTTTTATACATGTGTAGAGAAGTTGCAAACAGTACTTTGCTTCAACCAATTAAAATTGGTTGCCTCCCACTTTAAATTTTGAAATAGTCAAACCCGTAAACGTACATAAGAGAAACTATATATTTTCTAGACCTGTCTTCAAACACAATTGTTTGTTCACATTTTTATTGTACAGACCTACATTTACATTTCTTGTCTCCTCCTCTATCGCTCTAACAACGTATTATTATTATTATTATTATTATTATTATTATTATTATTATTGTTGTTGTTGTTGTTGTACTTATATTGTAATTTATATCATTGCTAATGTCTCTGTTATACTATCTTTGTGCTGAACTGTAATTGGCCATTGGCTGTTGTACAGCACATTAAATATAAGTAAATAAATAAATAAATACTTTAACAGGAACCATTCTTTCACTAATGTGCATGCTTCTACATAATTCATGTAAATTGTAACTATGACCACTATTTTATGTTATCACTTTACTATTGTTTATTGTTTATAAAATACGTATTTTGATGCCAACTATAACCCTAATATACCTCAGGGTGAAATAGGGTTTATTAAATTGGATAATAAAAATAAATAAATAAATAAATAATAAATAAATAATTATTATTACTGTTATTATTATTAACACTACTAATTTCATTATTATTATTATTATTATTATTATTATTATTATTATTGTCATTGTCAGCGCCGTGGCGTCGTGGTCTCGCGTTACGGAATGCGCGCTAGGTTGGCTGGGGGAGAAATTTTCTCATGAAATTTCGGCCAGTGTATGGGACCGGTACCCATCCCAGCATTGTGATGCACTTGGGGAGCTAAGATAGGAAGCGAAATCCGATGACGAAAGCCAGCTATAACGGCTGGGGGAACATCGTGCTAACCACACGATACCTCCATTCTGGTTGGATGATCGTCCACCTCTGCTTTGGCATGAGGGCGTGAGGTCAGCAGCCGGCTGGTCGGTCTAGACCCTTCACGCGCTGTAGCGCCACGGATTATTATTATTATTATTATTATTATTATTATTATTATTACTAATCTCATTATTGTCATTTTTTATGTTTTATTTAACGATGCCCGCAACTATCGAGATTATATCTGCGTCTCCGGTGTGCCGGAATTTTGTCCCACAGGAGTTCTTTTACATGCCAGTAAATCTAGTGACATGAGCCTGTCGCATTTAAGCACATTTAAATGCCATCGACCTGGGCCGGGATCGAACCCGCAATCTCGGGCATACAAGGCCAGCGCTATACAGCCTGTGCACCCAGGGCGACTTGTCATTATTAATATTATTATTAGCATTATTATTATTATTATTATTATTATTATTATTATTATTATTATTATTGTGTTGTATTTTATAGAGCTTGCTAATTGATTAGTCAACAAAAAGCAAAATATGATGCCGATAAAATCCGCGCTGTGTTTCTAATCGATTGACAAACTTGATACATTATTCATTCTGACAGTTCTCCATAATCCTGGCAAACACGTCCAGTCATACATTATCGGCAAAATAATACTAGACAACTCATTAGCGTGTTATCTATCAACGGCCATTTAATTCAACAGACATGGTGCAGTCCTGACCTATTTCTAGTGCAACAACGTTGTGGTTTTTTTTTTACGGTATTCATTTGTTACCAACTCATAATATTATACTAATGACAGTTTTCAATGCTACACAAAAGATAACTCGCTAATTACTATTGGCGAAAGGTGTCGAGGGTTTTCAGCTAGCCAAGCGTTCCTTCATTTTTTTTTTCAGCTGACATGCAAGGGACATAATGCTGAGACCAAAGTGACGTAGAATCAACGCAAAGGTCATTAATGGCCGGGACATGTTATTTTAGCATTTTTAAAGAGAGAAGTTTAATATAATATAATTATTGAATTTTGTATTCCCAAGAAACTAGTTCGATTAATTAAAATGTGTCTCAGTGAAACGTACAGCATTGTCCCTATAGGTCAGTTTCTGTCGGATGCTTTTCCAATTCACAGTGGGCTAAAGCAAGGAGATGCACTATTACCTTTACTTTTTAACTTTGCTCTAGAATATGCCATTAGGGAAGTTCAGGATAACAGACAGGGTTTGGAATTGAACGGATTACATCAGCTGCTTGTCTATGCGGATGACGTGAATATGTTAGGAAAAAATCCACAAACTATTAGGGAAAACACCGAATTTTACTTGAATGAAGTAAATGGACAGGTTTGGAAGTAAATCCCGAAAAGACAAAGTATATGATTATGTCTCGTGACCAGAATATTGTACGAAATAGAAATATAAAAATTGGAGATTTATCCTTTGAAGGGGTGGAAAAATTCAAATATTTTGGAGCAACAGTAACAAAATAAATGACACTCTGGAGGAAATTAAACACAGAATAAATATTGGAAATGCCTGTTATTATTCTGTTGAGAAGCTTTTTCATCCATTCTGTTCTCAAAAAACTGAAAGGATTTATAAAACAGTTATATTACCGGTTGTTGTGTATGGTTGTGAGGAACTCTCACTTTGAGAGAGGAACAGAGGTTAAGGGTGTTTGATAATAAGATTCTTAGGAAAATTTTTGGGGCTAAGAAGGATGACGTTACAGGAGAATGGAGAAAGCTACACAACACAGAACTGTGCGTATTGTATTCTTCACGTGACATAATTACGAACATTAAATTCATACGTTTGAGATGGGCAGGGCATGTAGCATGTATAGATACATCAGAAATGCTTGTAGAGTTTTAGTTGGGAGGTCGGAGGGAAAAAGACCTTTGGAGACGCCGAGACGTAGATGGTAGGATAAAATTAAAATGGATTTAAGGGAGGTGGGATATGATGATAGAGACTGGATTGGTCTTGCTCAGGATAGGGCCGATGGCGAGCTTATGTGAGGGCGGCAATGAACCTCCGGGTTCTCTAAAAGCCATTTGTAAATTATTATTATTATTATTATTATTAAGCAGATATCACCTACTAAATTCCCGTCTCCCGCATTTCATCTCTCGCAGGTTGGCAGGTCTGATAGTACATTCGCTCTGCAATTGTCAAGAATGACGCAAGACATTTAGTTCAGTATTTCGTCGAAGTGCCTGAACGCATGGTCGCTTTATAGACGTATTTTCCTTCAAAAAGAGTAAAACATTTAATATTGTTCCAATTTGAAGAAAAAAAAATATATATATATATATATATATATATATATATATAATCCGTATTTTCTACTGCGTATTTAAGAATTGAATGTTGATTACAGTTTATTTTAAGAAAACAAAATATAGTATACAGTATTTTATGAGTAGACTACATACCTGCGTAAAACCCAGAAACAAACACAGCTGTTTGGGTAAACATACTAAACAAAAACAAAATTAATGTAAAGAAATTGCTATAACTTAAAATATCAATGAACTAACCTATCATCAGAGTTAATGTATGTTACCTGTAACCAAATGAACATTGTCTTAAGGCTCCTAAATGAAAAGTGTCAGACCACGTTTGATAAGAGACTTATGTTCATCAGCTTATCTCTTTTCTTTCGTCATTGGATACGCAGGCTACTATTGACTCGATTCCGCGTCTTGCACAAATATTAATAATCTAATGGAGCTGTTACCAAACTGTCTCCTGGATTGATTTCTAGTCTATGGGAGCGCATAATAAGCCACGTTTAAGTATTTTAGTTGTTGTTTACGCCCTTACCGAGGAAGAAGAAGAATAATGTAGAATCTAGTGGAAATGTTGCAGAAACTTCTCAAGAAGGATTGGCTATTATTTAGACTTCATAGTCCAGATTCACTGAACACTACAATCTCACAGATCTGTAGATATAATTTTCCGTTAATAGATTGTGTCAATTTAAAAACAAAAATGTATTACTGCATCTTCAAATTTAGTGATGATTATATTGTTTAGAAAGCAAAATAGAATTCATATCGTTTTGTAATGTTTATGAGTATATAGGCCTACAACCCAAAACCAAATACAATTGTAATAACGTTGTGTAAAGAAAAAGGTTAAACAAGAATGAACTTGATAAACAGAAATTAATATAGTAGAAAACATCAAAGAATTAATTCATCATTAGAGTCAAATTTCTCAGTCTAAATAATTATTTAAATTGAATTAAATTTAAACAAAGAACACGTCAATTTAGATATTGAGGGGGAAGTCTGAAACCAGGCTTATTTGCATTTTAGATTTTATCCCCCATCCCCCCATCACTTTGAAATATCAAATGGCACCCCTATATTTTTATACTTAAATATGAAAGAGCATTCAATTATTCATACACCTCATTCATTTGTTTTCGCATCTTTTGTTTTCTATCGTCGCCTGGCAACTGTATTTTTGTTATCAGTTGATTGTAGGATGAAAACACAGCTAATTTTGTGTAATTTCCTAAATTTAATCAATAAGGATGATTTATGTTCTCTCTTGAAGAGTATACACTATTTTAAAATAATTTAATACACAAACACAACTATTACTTCTGTGGCCGGGAGGAAAAAGGTCTTAAGTCAATTTTTTGTGAAAATGAGATTTTTATATATTCTGAAAGCGGAAATAATTCTCTACAATCTGTTAAAACGGCTAAAGTCAAATAAGACTCCTGATTGGATTTATAGAGCGTTACCAAATGTCCTAAGTACTTTTTGAATGGAGCACACACAGAATAAAGGATTTAAGTAATTTAATACTTGACTCCTTACAAACCATCACATGTTTACTTTCCATGCTTCCCTATTAAAAAGATCTAACTTGTATTTTAGCCATTTTATCACACACTAATGCCCTTTCCTTTTAAAATTTTAGGCACCAGAGTAAACAGTCCTATAATTGTTTAAGAACCATTTTTCAGTCCTAATAATTTACGTTTCTCATTTATTTTGACACGAAAAAGGTCTTATGTTTAAATAGTCTCATCTACTCAGTTTGGCTTCTAGTCTTAAAAGGGCTTAAGTGTGGCTATTTTTGGAAATAATCAAGAAAATTGTTAAATGAACAACGTTGCCTATTTTAGAAGAAATATAAACAAATAATATCCAGGAAAAATCTCTTAATTAAAAAAACTCTGTAATTGACACCAATTTCAATCTTTCTACTGCTCTCCTGAAAAGTATGACATTTTTACTTAAGACCTTTCTCTTCCCGGCCACAGACATGATATGCTCAATAAGTTTTCGTAGCTTTATTCTCTTCAGCTCTAATCAACAATAACAACAATCCAGGTTGCCAGGCGACGACAGAAAACAAAAGATGCGAAAACAAATGAATGAGGTATACAAATAATTGAATACTCTTTCATATTTAAGTATACAAATATAGGGGTTCATTTAAAATTTCAAAGTGGGGGTGGCTGGGATGGGGGTGAAATCTAAAATGCAATTAAGCCCAGTTTCAGACTCCCCCTCCCAATATCTAAATTGACGTTTTTTTTTTTTTTTTTTTGTTTAAATTGAATTCAATTTAAATAATTAGTTATTTAGACTGGGAGATTTTGAAATGAAATCCTTGTATGTGTGTTCTTACCTTTGACCAGCTTCCAGCTCTGAGTAAACTAACGTATAACAGAAGGCTTCATTCGTCATTGCAACTGAACACGAACTTCGAACTTACGTTTCACTCTTTTGAATAAATATTTCGTGAAGTCTACAATCGTAGTATGAAGTTATTTTACACCACTATTACAGTACAACTGAATTCTGTACAATCATAATATCAAAATGTATATTTCATGCCAATTAAATCGCAAATATTAAATTATTTTCGACTTTATGAGATACTAAGTAAATCTCTAATCCAATGTCGACCACTACTAGGTCTATATAAAAATTAGTATAAATAGTGTACCGTTTACAAACAACATGCATAAACACTAAGCGACACCAACTTCGGAAAGGCACCTCTGTCCCCGTATCACTGGCAACGAATGATCGGTTGGTAATAGAATCTAGCTCCTCACATCAGACTAGGTACATCGGCCTCTCCTGCACAAAGTTACTAGACGCTACGTGCGGTACACATTCGGAGAGATGAAATCAATCGTTTTACTTACATATATGCAATTTTTTCCTGTAATCAACATCAATATTCCAATGTTATCATTAGGGCTAGGATTTTGATGAAATTGTATCATTTTTCTATTAAGCCAGAAACATAGCCACTTTAGTATTTATATGTCATATGATAAACTGAGTGTTTTAAGACATATTTGTTAGGGTATTTTTTTGCATTTTTTGCCTGTTTCGACTCATAAGAGCATCTTTTGTGTTATTCGGACATTTTTGAGGCATTTTCATTTAATTTTGGCCACAAATCCCCATTATTAATATGAAATAATGTTTATTTCCTTTGATATTTTGTCTACATATTTTATCCATTAATACCCTTTATTTTTTACTTGGTTATTTAACGACGCTGTACCAACTACGAGATTATTTAGCGTCGATGGAGTTGGTGATAGTGATATGATAATTGGTGAGATGAGGCTGAGGATTCGCCATAGATTACCTGACATTTGTCTTACGGTTGGGAAAAAAACTCGGAAAAAACCCAACCAGATAATCAGCCCAAGCTGGAATCGAACCCGCGCCCGAGCGCAACTCCGGATCGGCAGGCAAGCTCCTTAACCGACCGAGCTACGCCGGTGGCTAATACCCATTATTTTGTATAATATTTTAATCGTTTCTCTACACAAATATTGCCCTTTTAAAGTAGTAGGCCTACACCCCATGTAATGGATGAGTCCAACTATCCCTTCAATATAGACTCCTCTATACTTGCTAATTCCGTATAAGAGTGGCCCTGTGATGGGCTACATGGAAACTACATCAGGTAAAATAATTAATTAAAGTGTACCACTTAGAAAAAAATATGTAAAATTAAATAAACTTAAATGTTGGTACTATAATTTAATTTAATTACTAGTCTAAATATTAAGTAGCACAAAACTCCTTTTTCTACTAAGCTAATTTTAGAATGTAAGATCAACTTTTAGGACATTTTTAAGGGCATTTTTGAAAGATTTTTAGGTCATAAATGTATTGTTTTAGGACATTTTTTAATGATATATAGGTCATCAAAATCCTAGACCTAGTTATCATCATCACTATCATCTTCTTTTACTTCTTCTTCAATGCTTCTCTACTCTCGATATTGACTTATGGCCCTATTGATATAAACTTAGTTCTTCAGTAAATTTTGAAATAAAAATAAGGATTTATAATGTACACACACACACACACACACACACACACACACACACACACATATACTACCTTAAAGTGCATTATAATTTATAGAACTTTTAGGCCTATTTTATTTGCTCTTAATTACTGCATATCTGCTATCATGAAAGAAAATAAGAACTGATCTAAACAAACCTAACCTGGATAGTTTTAGTTTCTTTAAGTGATTTTTTTTGTTTCTATTTGATTTGGTTTTCTTAGACTAGTTAGTTCCTTTGGTATTCCTAGGAAGAAAAGGCATTCTTAAACAATTGTGAGCAAGACACACCAAAAGCCTTAACTAACCTAACCTGTTACTGATTCGATCTTACGAAAATTTGTTTTTTCTCTGTAATCAGTAGAGTCCTGCGTTTGGTTACCTACTAACAGCCCGCAACAGAGTATGGAGTGTAGCTTGACGTCATCCAACGCTACTTAGTTCAGGTCTGCTGTTCAGTGAATATGCGGAAACAAAACACAGCTAGACGGTTGGAAATGAGTGCTACAATAGAATAATTTATTAGCGAGGACGTGATTAGAAAAGAATAAAATGAATTGTATCAGAAAGAAGGAGAAATTTTTCATTTGAAACATTTAAAATCTTTACAGTCATTCATCGTAATGTGTAGAGATTCGTAAAGCAAGCACTCATAGGCTCGGTTTCTTCAACCTTTGTTAAAATGAACCTAACATAGCGTTAATTAACTGTAAGTTAAAAGTATGAATTGCTGTTAAAAATATTGTATTTCTTCAACTTTACATTTCACATTTTAACATTCTGTTTGTTAACTCTCTGTTAGGACCAGAGATTCTAGAGTTTAACCATAACCTATAACCAAGTATAGGCTCACTTCTGTTTTCTGAACTCTGACAATTGCGATTCTCGCTCCACAATAGCGTGGAGCGGCGTATTGGTATTGCTGTTATGAAATGGAAAACACTGGAACAAAAAGAAATCGTCGGGCTAATTTCTCTTGTGTTCGAAAGAAGCCTTCTGCTGGAAATAATTTCGCAGTATAAACCAATTAATGAGAATAAACAAACAAACGGATCTAAGTTAAAAGTGAAAAGTGAGGCATGGCAGAAAATAACCTATACCTTTGTATGAACTTCTGGCCTGTCAGATCACAGAAATCATCCGCTCTGTTTATGTATTCTTGGATATCATTTTCTAAATAATCCAGATATATAAGTTCAGCATATAGCGCTCCAGCCACATTGGATACTTCTATGTTAACAGAGAGTTAAATGATTTAACTGCATGAAATTGGGCAGTTAAATTAACATAGGTTTTAACAGCCTGTTAGTACTAACAGTAGTTGAATAAATGCTTCAACTGTTAAGTTTACATTTAAAATGGAATAACACACTGTTATAATTTAACAATGGTTGAAGAAACCGGGACATAATGTGTTTTATTTTAAGTTTGTGCTTAAAATTTATTTATTTTTTTTTCATTTGTTAATTCCAAACTAGGTCTAAAGTAACTAGACGCGTTTTACTTATTGTAAAAATGAGGAGTACACAAATTCCGGTCGCCAGGTAACCATGGCGACTAAAAATTGTATGAGGCGCCTGAATTGTTTATTGAATCAAAACTTTTAAGACTTCTCTACGAATAATGCATAATGTTAACAAAATCGGTTATAGGAATAAATTCGAATGCGTTTTTAAATTAATATCGTTACATTTGTTACGCATCTCAAGATCTTGTCCTATATAGCTTCAGAGCGTCTCTGACAGCATGTTTGCATTGCATAGATATTTAATATTGTTTATGCTCGACCATGCCGAAATGTAGTAATTATACACCTGGTAGCAGACCTTTAATGCATGTCATTAAAGTACACCTACTCATTAAAGGTCAGGTCTTTCAGTCAATGACGACTCAGATTACAACTGTTCAGCCAATGACAGGTCAGCTTTCTACCGTTATAAAACCGCAAGTATCGATTATTCTCGGATATTCAATCGAAAGAGAATTAGCGAAAAAGTCACGGAGGCTGGAAATCCAATACTGTCGCAGAAGGTTATGTTCTGTTACTATAATCATTAGCGTTAATTGTAAATAATATTCAAATAAATTCAATTTGTCATCTCGTTTTTCAATGTCTAATTTAATTTCAATGTTATCTCTGTAGGTTCTTATGGCGGCCTAGCAAGGTCAATGTGAACATCTGTTCCTCGGAAAAAATCAATACTTTCGCGTCTGGCACATCTCACAACATACGGGACATTGGTCAAGGTCAGATACAAAGAAAATTAATAATATCAAGTTAGAAATGTGGTCGAGCATAAAAAGTCGTATGAAACTCGCCTATAATGGTAATTAAGAAGCTCGTATGAAAATTATGAAACTCGCTTGCGCTCGTTTCATAAATATCCATACTCGCTTCTTAATTACCTTCATTATAGGCTCGTTGCATAATGTACTATTAATATATTTCAGTAAATGTATCTTTATCTTAGCTGAAATGGTTTCTCATTATAATCCAGACCTAAGCAATTGACACATTCTTAAGTTTAAAAATAAAGTGAAAATATTTGTATGATATTTGTTAAATTTTATTGTTATTTTAAATGTTACTAGCATTATATGTTACTAATATTTCTTGTATTTATCTGATGCATGTAACCTATAAGATAAAACATTGTAATAAATATAAATAGATCATTTTCTTAATTAATAACAGTGTATATCTCCAATAAATGATTTCTTAGCATCGCTATCTCTGTCACTAGAGAGTTCTTGAAATTTATATTTTCCCCGCCATTCATAAAATATTTTGATATGATACCTCTTGCACAAAAGGGGAGATCTATAACTGAAACTTGATTAATATATTTCAGTATTATTTGTATTTATCCTGGCAATAATGAACAGTTTGACTCGTAGACATTTTGATTTTCAGCATTAACTTCCCATGATTGTACGAGAAGATTCGAAAAGAATGGCACTTACGTAGACTTTCGGCTCCCCCCTACTACCATTAATGCACAACACAATGTCAATACGGCGGTTGCTGTCTGCGATACAACGGACTTTTTTGTTGATTTTCGAGTTCGTTATTTTTTTTCTGGTTATTATATGCTTATTTAAGTTGTGTTAACTCTCGCTAAGTGGTTTTATATTTTATTTTATCAGTCTTAGTATTTATTTTATTATTGTAAATATTTTGTGTTATTATTATTACTAACATTATTATTATTATTATTATTATTATTATTATTATTATTATTATTATTATTTCTATCATCAACATTATTATTAATGTCTGTAAAATTTATGTAGAGTCTACTGGACTGTACCCGAGCACGAGCATATGCTCATTTCGGGTATCTATTCATATGTACCATTTCAATTGTAAATTGTAAATAAATTTCAATTTGAATTATATCTCTGGACGAAATGTGACGGCTTCTGAAAGCAAAGGTAATGTTTTTCACGGTCTTTGATATGCAGAACCTATCAATAATTGATTAAATGATAGAACGAGGTCTCCCAACAATTTCTGATATTTCACGTAAAGATTTGCACGGGTTATGCAGTTTAATAATAACTTTTCTAGTCTCCTCACTTGTTCCTCTAAGGTTGCTCCCCATTTTGACGTTCCAGCCCTCCATTCACTGCTGACGGAGCTCTCTTCCTGTCACTGCTGCACACACAGAGCCACACAAACGAGTACTGGCAACACCACCCCCTCCAACTCTTCTTTTACTATGATAGCTTCAGGTGTACGATCACTTGTTGTGCCGACTTATGTATCATTATGGAGTTTTATTTAATTTTCCAAATATTGTGCTACTTTTGTAGTTTTTATAGATAGTACAGGGACATCATTTTATTTTCACTAACATTTTAATATTAACCTGTCTATACCTTTAGAGAACCGGAAACACCGCTTGCGCCCCCCTCCAAGACTGGAGTTCGATGATACTGGCGTAAAACACAAATCACTCTACTAGGTATAGGAAGGAAGAAAAGTAGTTCATCCATTTAAGTAACCTAGGAAATATCGCGATTTTGAGTTTGATAATTTTCATTAGGTTTTTCTTTAATCAAAGTACAGTACTGTATTAAGAATAAGTGTTTTTACTCACGAAGTGAGTTATCCATGCGAACGTATTCATTATGCAGTGTATATTATACTGTCTACAGCACATTAGCGTACAATATAGAGAAAGAAGTTGAATTGAAAAATAATCATAATATGAATATTTAAACACAATTTTGAAAATGGTGGCCGTTCATTTCGATACAGGCTTCAGTTCTTTTGTGCATATTATCGCACTATAGACTACTGCGTCTAATTCCAATTGCCAGTTTCGTCCTTCGTACTAGTAACTCATGTTGAAATAATTCTGTACCTACTCTACGTACTGTAAATTCAATCTTCACTTCTGCCCGACCCAAAAATATAAAATTAATCAGACATGCTATCTACTGTCCGTCCAAGTGGTTATGCCGCAGGATTGTAGAAAGGAGGAAATCACGTGACAGTTAATTACTTAACGAGGCCCTTTTATTTAAGTTAAATTAAACAGCTGTATAATATTACGTAAACGTCCAATTCCTAAGAGAAATTAATGTTTTCAGAAAAGAGCTAAGACAGCCCACAGAGGGGCGAGCAGAAGCAGGTGGGGGAAATCGGGATGCGACGTAGGCAAACGGACAGTACCTGTGCGAAAATATGATTCAATATTGAAAGCTCTTTCGTCACTGGAAAACGCGAACATATTTCTGGAACGTACTATACTCAGTAACTCAGTACTGCCTACTATCTGCGGTCTTGGTTGTGTGGAGTTGGAACTTCCTTAGTAGAAGGGGTGGGAGCGAAGTACATTCAAAAACTCAGGTACAATAAAAATTGAAGTAAAAATAAAATGATGTCCCTGTATATTTGTGAGAGTCAGAACTCACTATTCATAATTAGTGCATCATTGTATTCTCAAGCTGGGTCCACACTATACAGTATAAAAAACACGTTATATAACAAAGTTAGGCCTATATAACTTGTTGCAGAAAAGGGAAGAAAATGTTACATAACATGAGTTTTTGTGTGTTATATAGCAAGTTATATGTTATCCATCGGGTGTCGGTAAAGATCAAAGGATGTTATAAAACATCGTTATATAACATGTTTGCGCAACATGTAACTTGTTATAAAACACACCCGCTGCACAAAAAGGTACGAGCTGAGTCTTGCTGCAATCATCACGTCATGTGTTTTGCATTATTGCGTAGTTTTTTTTAAATTTTATTGGGTTATTTTACGACGCTGTATCAACATCTAGGTTATTTAGCGTCTGAATGAAATGAAGGTGATAATGCCGGTGAAATGAGTCCGGGGTCCAGCACCGAAAGTTACCCAGCATTTGCTCGGATTGGGTTGAGGGAAAACCCGGAAAAAACCTCAACCAGGTAACTTGCCCCGACCGGGATTCGTTATTGCGTAGTATTGGTATGCATTCTCTGTATGCTTGGCGTGATTATTCATCTGTGTTCCGAAGTCAACTTGGCATAATGTAGTGGAACAAGACTGCAACTTATGAGTTAATTGAGCTGTACAGAGAAAAACGGGTATTATGGGATCCGCGACTGATATGGACTACAGAGACAAATAAAAAGCACGACGCATGGGCTGAATTGGGTGTTAATATGAAAATGGATGTGCAAGATGTTGAAAAGAAAATGAGAATTCTTATTAGTCAGTTCCAGATAGAATTAAAGAAAGGGAAAAGTGGATATGGAGCAAAAGCTCACTACAAATCAAAATAGGTGTACTTCAAGATGCTCTTGTTTTTAAGAGACAAAATGAGTCAGTGATAGCTTCACATACTCTGGTACAATCTTGGATATGCTCTACTTGGAGAATTTGAACAAATAGCTTAAAATTTTGTAGGAATCTCCACTTGGAAGAAATCTTAAAGTAACGGTTTCTCTCGCCAGCATTGCATCTCGAAATGAAATTCTTTCTTACGTATCTTATGTCCGATTACGTTTATAAGGTATTCAAAATCAGAACTGGTAATTATGGCAAAGTTTTTAAACTTCCATCACATCCAAGTTCTCTTGCAAAGGAAATGCGCTGTAATTTAGAAGTGTTTCTGTTGACGTTACATTGTGTGTTATTCTTCTGATTGTGTTAGTTAAGTGTTGCTTGCTCATATGGCACCACTGAAATTTATATTGCAGCAAAGGATTTTTATGACAGAGACATCCGAAAAATTATGATTTTGGAAAGGTGAAAAGACCATTTGCAAGAAAATTTTCTTATGTTACCGTTCCACATAGCAATAGCAGTAAATGACTACTCATAAAACTAAATCTAAACACTTCACTAACATACTCGGAAGAATAACACTCAATCCAACGTCAACACAACCACTCCTAGAGAGGCTGAACTAGACTGCCGAAACGTACGAGAGACGGTTGCCGTGTGTTGACGTTACATTGTGTGTTATTCTTCTGATTGTGTTAGTGAAGTGTTTACATCAGCTTGCTCATATGGCACCACAGAAATTTATATTGCAGCAAAGGATTTTTATGACAGAGACATCCGAAAAATTATGATTTTGGAAAGGTGACAAGACCATTTGCAAGAAAATTTTCTTAGGTTACCGTTCCACATAGCAACAGCAGCAAAAGACCACACTTAAATCTAAATCTAAACACTTCGCTAACACACTTAGAAGAATAACACTCAATATAACGTCAACACAACCACTCCTAGAGAGACTGAACTGGACTGCCGAACGTGCGAGAGACGGTTTGTCGTGTGTTGCATGACCTTCGTGCCGGTCGCGCGCCGTCCCGATCGACCTACAATACGTAACTATTCTAATGGCATAAATTCATCACTTAGACACTCACAAAGATGGAGTAAATCAATTCCCAAGTGACGCAACATAAAGTGCTTTTCCCCTTTCTACCTTCTGTTGTATGTGAAGTCTTTATTGATAAATTGATCCAATACACGTATACTATAAAGTTTGTAGTGACTCTCTGGGCACGAAGTCTTACGATCAACCAAATAGTTTACTTTACCAAGTAGTCTCCCGAACTCAAACAACACGATTGATTTCTCCTAAGTCTTCCGATGGTTTGCAAATAATCCATAGAAATAAACTTTCTTCTCAAGACTTTCTACAAACTTGATAAAACAACTTCAAGCTGACCATTCCTTCTGTTTCCGATTCTCTCTCCTCTGCATAATCTCCAAATCATTGTTATTCTTCCTCTTATTCTCCTCTTCAATGGGTTGCCTTCCCAGATTCCGAAAATATCTCACTTTTCTTTTTGGAAATTGAATGACTCCCTGATCTCAACCCATTGTATTATTTTTTCTGCTGCTATTTGAAGTAGAGAGTCCACCAGGACAGACTACGAGACCTGGAAGAGTTAAGGGGAGAGAATGGTATTTTTTGGTGAAAAATTAGTAAATTTTCAAAAACAAAAATCTTTAAAATACCCTGTGATATGTGTGGAACGCATAGCACAACATTTTGTTGGTATTTGTGCCCTTATCGGATGTTGAGTCGCCATTTTTAAACTTCCTGCGTTATGGATTTTTAAATCACTCGCCCAATTTTATTGTTGTTTCCGGTAAATTAAATTTAAAAAAAATTATTTAAAATACCCTTTCACATGTGTGGAATGCATTGCATAACATTTTGTGAGTATTTGTACCATTATCGGATGTTGAGACGTCAGTTTTAAACTTCCTGCGCTATGGATTTTTAAATCACACGCCCGCTTTTATCGGTTTCCGGTAACTTCATTTTTTTGCTACATTGCCAGACAAAAATGGATATAATTTCTGAACTATTAAAGATACATGAAATGAAATTTAGAACAAATGGCACATTCTTTAGACTATTAGGAAACTTTTCATCTGTCAAATCCAGAATTTTGTTAGTTGATTTCATTTTAAAATGATTCTTTAGACTATTAGGGTCCGTTTGTTTGCATTTTTAAAAAAAGGTAATCAGAAAATTGTTATTAAATTTTAATTGTTTATTTTACAAACGTAAGAACTAATATGAAAATTCTGTTACAGACAGTTTGTAGAACATTCATTTGCAAATACATTGCAAAAAACTGTTTGAATCTATCTTTGAAAACGCTTTAGATATATCGGTTTTAGTTCAATCCTGCATTGGGTATATATATTTTTTTTTCAAATTTGGGCCCTCAAATATATTTTTTTCAAAATATTTTTATTTGGTTGAGTTGCCACAGTTATGAGCTCTCTACATACAAAAAATTAATATTTTACATCAAATAGGAAAAAAGTTTTAAAAATACCATCCTCTCCCTTTAAAACGAAGAATTGGGGATGAAATGCAACAGATCAACCGAACAGTATTGCTGAAAACATTAAACAGTTTCCATAGTTTGGCAATGAATAGGTGTAATTTTGTACACATTTTTGTTTAGGCAATCCGAAGAAAAGTCTGGTCCCTACAAATGAAACCAACAAAGCATCACTCATGAGGCAACTAGGCCAGGAGAAAATGGGGTAGGGTGGCCAGTTCCTTTCCCCCTCCATTGCATACATCGCTAACTAGCTGCATATTACACTAGTCAGACTTCAGATCCATACAAACAATAAATTGTTCTTCCTCTGACACATATCGTCAAGTGAGATGTGCTGCTTGATAATAGACGTATATTTCAACCAGAACCTCAATCACAGGTGTTTGAACTGATATCAACACGTGACACAATTATAAGAATGTTAAATTGTCTTAAATGTTCCTTCTTTAAAATTCTATGCATTGTATTATGTAGTTAAATTTCAATGGTAGAAGCAATCAGTGTCTTCTTTATTCGTGAAAAAAGACGTCAGAAGATTCGTAGAATCGCTTTAATGGGGTGGAACGGTGGTTGTGTGATTTCAAATAACTGCAGGTCATTGCTTGATGGGACCCATCTTAACATAATCATAAAACAAAAAACTTAAACTTGTAATGGATTTTGTAAGCGGTGTAAGAAAATAAATTCATCATTCGCTGCTCAAGCCAGTAGTACAATCTTAAAAGTTATACATATAAGCCTACGTAATACGTAATGGTATTAAAACTTTATTTATTTTTTCAACTAGCCGTACCCGTGCGCTCCACTGCACCTGTTAGAAATAAATATAAAGTAATTACATAATTAAAATAGACGTTTGATCCAGGGAACAACTTTTACAACAGCGCAAGATAATCTGCTTCGCTCATTACCCAATTTTTTTTGCATTGCATTTATTGCATATATATTTTATGTATTTTAACACGATTCAATTGAGCATAGTTAAAATTTGAATTATAAAATAATGCATTGCTAAGCTAACGTACTATTACTGCATACTAAATCAATACACTCTCGTTGTTCGTTAATTCTCTGAGATTAAAATGAGTGTACATAAATATTATTTTAAGAAATACAGAAAACGAATGTACAAAATAGCCTATCAAATTTTCTGTGCATAAGAAGCTATTTTAATCTTACCTGTCCTCGATTTACTCAGACGTTACTGTAATAACATTATAGCATTATGTCCATCTAGAGAAACTACACTTTCCAATGGTGAAATAATAATTAATTATACAAATCGGTTAATTTAGCTTCTGATATGACTTCATACAAACACAGAAACATTCTCTGTAGCCTATGTTTAATACCTTTCGATTGTTGTTGTCCAAGGCCCCTTATAGAGGAAGTCATTTGTTCTTAATTCATTGCACCGTCTTAGATGGCGTTATTTTAATTTTAAAACTCATTTATCTCATTAAATATCAGTCCTATCAAAATTTTGTAAAGAATAAAACTTATCGGAAATCATTTTTAAAGAAACTTTTGTTATGTAACATTTTTCATAAAAATCAATAATAAGCGAGATATTTCGATTTATTTAATTCAGGCCCCCTTATAACCCCCCTTTTAAATAATGTATTTTGAATGCCATATAGCCTAAATTCTAAGTTACAACGAACTTAATTTATATTCCAATTTTCATATAAATCGGTTCAGCTATTATCGCGTGAAAAGGTAACAAACATACAGACAGACAGACAGACATACAAACAAAAATTTCAAAAATGCGATTTTCGGTTTCAGGGTGGTTAATTATATATGTTAGGACCAATTATTTTTGGAAAATCGAAAATTACCAGAAAAATTTCGGCTACAGATTTATTATTAGTATAGATAATATGTAGCGACGCGTTTTACGTTTTGAGACCTGACCTGTATAATTAAAAAATGGAAAACTAAGTACCCACATGGTGTCATTAAAAAAATTCCTTGGCACATTCTTTATAAATGAAAAACATAGTTGTTAAAAACCTGTTCAAAATATTCCTTTTTTCATCCCTTATAAGTTTTATACATTGAGTTTTTTTAATAAAATTTAAAATAGGAGAGCAGTACTCATATTTTTTACTCGTCTGGTACCTATATTTATTGTCACTTACGCCTCTTCATGGTGCCTTAATAACTTGATACAGTATAATGCTGTTACGTAATATTTATTAATAATCTTATATGTTTTTGTGTGTTTGCAGTCAAGATGTCCGACGGGCGCAACAAACAGATAACTACGCGTCCTTACAAAGGTTCTACATGCGATGTTTCGACACCTTTGCGGAAATATGTGCGCTATTTAAGGTAAGAAATATTGATATGAATAGTTTTTGTGGATTATTTTACGACGCTTTATCAACTGCTGTGGTTATCTAGTGTCTGAATGATATGAAGGTGATAATGCCGGAGAAATGAGTCCAGGGTCCAGCGCTGAAAGTTACCCAGCATTTGCTCTTATACCAACTAGTCTGTTCTTCAAATAGCGTGTTGCAACAGCGCTTGGCTTCTTGTTAAGTGTCGTGTGCCGATACGCTTCACTGACTGCAACTTGTACAGATACTGCCTCCTTTTGACTATCTAAAACAGCCATCGTCAACTGGCCTGCATACTAGTTCGGAGCGCCGAGACGCTGGCTGAGGAGATAGTAGTGTGCAATGTGTCGAGCCAAGCCAACGCATCCCATCAAGAAGCCAACTTTCTGACAAAAATTTACAATGCCTTCTTCGATTGTATTCTACACGAGCATTGACTCCTAACATTGAACAGTTAGTGCGGGAAAAACAAATTCAAAAATCCAGGAAAACCAATGCTAACGAACAGCGAAAATAATTTTTATAATTTGTTATTTACACTGTAATAAAATAATTTAAGCCTACTTTAGCCTTGTAACAGAAACGATAATATGTTTCATATGTTACACATAATAACAAATAATTGGTTTTGTGATATACAGGGTGTTTAAAAAATACGGGGCATAATTTCAGGTATGTATTTCCCACATGTAGACAATCAAAATAATTCATTACAACATGTGTCCGGAAATGCTTTATTTCCGAGTTATGGCCTTCACAACATTGAAATTCACCGGAACGTTTTTCTTTCCGCAGGTCGTTGCCGTCAAAGGAGACATTAAGAGGGCACTCTGACAGTTCATTCCGAGGCGAAGATTACATTCAGTGTTGTGTAGGCGTTAGACTGTGAGACATGTATTCAAATCAAGAGCTGGCAGAGATACACTTCATGTATGGTAAGGCGGACGGCAATGCTGCGCTGGCTCGTCGTTTGTACCAGGAGAGGTACCCACAGCGACAATGTCCAGATCGGAAGACATTTGTACGTCTCCATTACCGTCTGTGCGAGTATGGAAAATCCTGATCGATGGATAGGTAGAGGTGGCCCAATTGCTTGGTCTCCACGCTCACCTGATCTGAACCCTCTCGATTTCTACTTGTGGGGCCATTTAAAATCATTGGTTTATTCGTCTCCGGTGCCTGATTTGGAATCCCTTCAGAATCGAATTGTGGCATGTTCTGAGGACATACGCAATACTCCTGGAGTTTGGGATCGTGTTCGCAGGTCAATGAGACATCGATGTGAGGTCTGCATTCAAGCAGGAGGTGGACATTTTGAACATCTTCTGTAATGACAACGACCTGCGGAAAGAAAAGCGTTCCGGTGAATTTCAATGTTGTGAAGGCCATAACTCGGAAATGAAGCATTTCCGGACACATGTTGTAATGAACTATTGTGATTGTCTACATGTGGGAAATACGTACTTGAAATTATGCCCCGTATTTTTGAAACACCCTGTATAGTGTCAGATAAAAAATTGATAATTAATTTTATTTTATTGACGACACTTGAACAAAGGAATAGGATGACATGATCTAAATATTACTAATTCGATTTGTTTAATATTTCGTAATAGTGACAATGCATTATTGGTCTGTAAGTTCTCAATTACTTTAATATAAAAAAAACTACTTTCAAAACCGTTACAATACATAACGGAAAAATACATATTGTTTCTTGTCTTAAACTGAAAAGTGGTTTACTTATTCTACAGTTCCTCTTAAAATAAATTAAGTACAGTGAAACCTCTCCTTTCGGACACCCCCAAGATACGGACATTCCTCATATACGGGCAGATTTTTATGTCCCAACTGAAATAATATAGAAATAATGATACATTAAACTCTCGTTTACGGACACTCTCAGATACGGACACGGACAGCTGTTTCACCGCTCCTTTACCTCCTGATTGTGGACTTGGATTTCAAGACCTAATGTATTACAAAAATGGAAAATTTAGTTTTGAGAACTGTACAGAAATAGGCTACCTTAACATGAAACATAACATAAGGGTCTCATAGGATACCACAAGCCCAGCCGGCTATCCCTTGTTAGCTGGAAGCGGGTGGATAAACAAAGTCATAAAATTTAACTTGTTTGATGGGTCCAAAGTTTCCGTGATCTTGAAATTGTATTCGACACATGATAGGATTAGTAGGATTATTCTCTTCACTTCAATCAGTTGTTCTGTTTCGAGAGACATGGCACCTGAACGTAAAGGTTAATTTGAAAACTGTAAATTACAGTACTGCATAACTGTAGACCTAGAATAAAATTGCATGGCACAGTACTGTATTTTCCTTTTTCGGTCTTATCTACTGTAGTTCAAAGTTGTAAAGAATTTGCTGTAGTATGCTGTATTTAGAATTAAACTACAGTAATACATTTCATTTAAAGAGTGAAGAGATACATAATTCGTATTATAGATTTACTGTTAGATTTGGGAACGTCCCTCCCAATAAAGGGCACCTCCCAGATGCGGACAGATTGTTACGTCCTTTCGATGTCCGTAAATGAGAGATTTCACTGTACATGCTTCTTCCGTGTTTATTATAATTATTAGAGACTGACTAAAAGGGTTGAACAAGTGAACGGATGCCACTGCCATCACCCGATTCCTTCCCCCCACCTCCTGCTGCACAGTTGATGTCTAAGGGATAGAACTGAGCAGCGAGCAAACTGTGCCTGCACCATAGTGCACTGAGATACGACGCCTGATCTAAAACATCAGTGAAAGAACAGCAGTTACTGTAACGAGCAATACACCATGCAAGACGGAGGAGTCAGAGCGAGTGAATAGGCTAGACCACGCCGCGTCAGTCCAATTCGAAGCACTTATCGACAGAGGCTGGCCTCATTCCGGGGTTGAGCCTCTGAAACATTCAGCAGCAACAAATCGAAGCCAACGTCCTCACGACACAGCCGAGCGGGTCTTGTATTATTGATAGCAGAGGCCGCGCCACTCGTATTCAAAACACTTGCAACTCTTTGGCATTCAATATTTCAGCACCGAACTAGTCCATTGTTTCAATAGAGACGTTATGAGCATTAAAATAGGTGCGATTATTCCACCCACACCCTCCCTGCGACCTATAATTCCATTCATCGTCTGCACCCACTTGTTCCAGTCTATCATTCCACTCTCACTAAATCTTCCTATCTAAGTTCTTTACGATTTTATTGATTATTCCACTTCCTTATTTCAATGTGTCATTTTGTCTACCCTATCCATTTCCCCTCTACCTACTTACTTTTCATCTATTACCCATCTATCTACTCATTTGTCTACCCATCTAATCTCATTCATTCATTATATTCCACAGATCTTACATCATCTTTACTTTTTAACTTCGCTCTAGAATATGCCATTAGGAAAGTTCAGGATAACAGGCAGGGTTTGGAATTGAACGGGTTACATCAGCTTCTTGTCTATGCAGATGACGTGAATATGTTAGGAGAAAATATACAAACGATTAGGGAAAACACGGAAATTTTACTTGAAGCAAGTAAAGCGATCGGTTTGGAACTAAATCCCGAAAAGACAAAGTATATGATTATGTCTCGTGACCAGAATATTGTACGAAATGGAAATATAAAAATTGGAGATTTATCCTTCGAAGAGGTGGGAAAATTCAAATATCTTGGAGCGACAGTAACAAATATAAATGACACTCGGGAGGAAATTAAACGCAGAATAAATATGGGAAATGCGTGTTATCATTCGGTTGAGAAGCTCTTATCATCCAGTTTGCTGTCCAAAAATCTGAAAGTTAGAATTTATAAAACAGTTATATTACCGGTTCTTCTGTATGGTTGTGAAACTTGGACTCTCACTCTGAGAGAGGAACATAGGTTAAAGGTGTTTGAGAATAAGGTCCTTAGGAAAATATTTGGGGCTAAGCGGGATGAAGTTACAGGAGAATGGAGAAAATTACACAACACAGAACTGCACGCATTGTATTCTTCACCTAACATAATTAGGAACTTAAAATCCAGACGTTTGAGATGGGCAGGGCATGTAGCACGTATGGGCGAATCCAGAAATGCATATAGAGTGTTAGTTGGGAGACTGGAGGGAAAAAGACCTTTGGGGAGGCCGAGATGTAGATGGGAGGATAATATTGAAATGGATTTGAGGGCGGTGGGGTGTGATGATAGAGACTGGATTAATCTTGCTCAGGATAGGGACCGATGACGGGCTTATGTGAGGGCGGCAATGAACCTTCGGGTTCCTTAAAAGCCATTTGTAAGTAAGTAAGTAAGTAAGATCTTACATGAGCAATGAAGCTTTAAGGGGACACTCAACTTAAAAATTGGAGAAAAAGTGTCATAGAAATGAAAAATTAAATTTCTACACTAATTTACGTGACAGAACTAAATCAATACGTACAATTCTTCCCCTATTCATTGAGAAGTCACAGTCAAATGCACAAAGCCAAAAAATAAAAAATGATAATTAAAAGTGATATTTCAATTAATGATTGATTAAAAATTGAAATATTTTTTTTATTTTGAAAAGTATTGGATCTAATGAGCTGAGATTTTGCATGTTACTTTCCATGTGTATATTAAACTTTTTCTCCAAATTTGAAAAAGATTGGTCAAATAGGAAAAAAGTTCCAAAATATAGTTGAGTGTCCCCTTAAGATGTGGAAGAAGTCAAAATTTTACAATAAACAATTACAGTTTTTACAAATTTTTACAATATTTTAAAATTTTTACAATTTTACAATTTAGTAATTTTCTACAATTTTTTACAATATTTTGGCGAGAAGTAGTGAGATGAAGTAAGGTCCGAGGATCCGCCAAAAGATTACCCGGCATTTGCCTTTGGTTGGGGAAAATCTCGGAAAAACCCCAACCAGGTAATCTGATCAAAGGGTGAAATGAAGTGATGCCGAGGACTCGCCATAGACCATCCGGCTTCAGTCCCACGGCTGGGGAAAACCTCGGAAGAAACCATTCAATGAGACCAAAGGGGGATCCAACCCAAGCCTGAACGCAGCTCCGGATCAGCAGCCCAGAGAGTCTGCCGACTGAGCTACATCGATGGCTCTACTAAAAGTATACAATACATAGCCAATTAGATTATTAAATTTACAAACGCAAACGATCATTCATCGGTTGAGCTATATGTATAATACAAAACAAGTATGTTAATTAAATTTAAGGCATAAACAATTCAATCAGTTGTGATACACAGAAATTGATAATACATATCATGCAAACTACTTCAAATTACAAACACAAACAATTTATCAATAGAGCTATACAGATTACTATTCAATTTAAAGCATATAAAATTAATCGGCCAAAACTATACAAACATATACAATACAAAGTAAGCAGATTAATTCAATCTATTTATCTTATATAATATAAACAAAGGAAAGCCAGTAGAAGGATACGATACAGTCAATTCCAGGCTGGCCTCGAAAAGAAGATGTAGCCAGATTCCGTTTGAAAACTGGACATGACTTCTTAGGTCTGATTCACACGGGGATAGTTTACAGAAGTCAAGTGCTTAAAGTTTCTAAACTTGACGCCATATTTGTGATCACACGGAGACACTAAACTTGAAACCATGTTCCACACGTAAAAAAACGCGCGCTGAATGTTTCATGTTTGAGGAACATTGTTTTAATGTGTTTTTACATTTTTGCGAAACACTTCTACATTAATATTTTTGACATCTTGTTCCTTAAGTTTCGTAACAAATTTCTGAAATAATTTCCTCTTGTTTAATTTTAATGTCTATTATTATTGAATTATTTGACGTATCTTATATTCCATGGAAGTTTGTACATCTCATGCACTTTTAAAAATGTTACAATAAAGTCTAGGCTATATATTTATTTTTATTTATTTTCTCGACTTATGTTCAAAATGCAGATATTAGCTCGCTCTGAATATTGAAGGTTGGACTGGAAGACGGGGTGATCTGTACAAAATATACACAAAAGGAAATACAATACTAGTAAAGTATTTATGAAATAAATTACCGTTCAGTGTTTAAATATCTTGACTGTTATTAATTAATAAAGAAATATTTATTTACAGAAATAATATAAATTCTAAGCTACCTAAATGTACAATATCATTTTGTTATATTTTTATTTATCAGTACATCAAAATGATTTTATGCTGTTGGCAGCTGAAAGGAATATTAAACAGTGAGAATAACATCAGTTACAGATGTTCGATGTCTGCCTTTATTAAAGTTGATTATAGAAAACAGTTGCTGTCAAAAAAATCTGAGCCAAAGTTAGAATCATTTTAAGCCAGCCAGTTATATTATTGCTAATGTTTAATCTTGTAAAACTTAGTAGTATTATTCAAACGATCTTTAGCCCTTAGGTCACATTGAAGAGCTTAAATGTTAAATGTTAAATAAGTTCCGTCTTTTAGAAAATACTTTGGGGCAGAGGGATGAAACAGTTACAGGAGAATGGAGAAACTGCACAAGACAGAACAGCAGTGATTGTATTCTTCACCTGACATAATTAGTCCTTAAGGAACATTCCGATTCCAGACGCTTTGAGATGGACAGGGCTGTTGAGCGCTGTTTGGCAGGTATTCTCAGAAATGCTATATATTTATTTTTATTTATTTACTACGACTTATGTTCAAAAGGCCGATACTTGATCGCCGAGACATAGATGGGAATGATAATATTAAAATGGATACCTGTATATGGAGGTGGGATATGACTTTTATCAGAGACTGGCTTGATCTTGCTCAGGATAGGGACAGGCGTGCTTATATGAGGAAAAAGACAAGATAATAAATTTGGTGAACCTTAAAATCAGTAAGTGAAAAAGAAGTAAATATTGCTTTGTTATGGAAGCGAAAAAGTAGCAAGGAATTTTACAGGCGTATTATCGCAAGCGAAAAAGACAATAAAATAAAATAAAATAATGAACCAATAAAATCACAACGTTACAAAAAGAATGGAAAAGAACATGTGAGGGAGTGTAGACCACCCAGAAAGGAACGACAAGTAATTTTACAATATGTAGTATCGATAGCTGTAAATAATAGTAATGCATCTACATCAAATGTTAATGTAGAAACTACAAATGTGATCAATGTTTAAGAAAATGTTAATTAGAAACTTTTAGTTATTTTAATAAACATGTTACTAACAGCAAGATTGGTTGCATTTGCAATGTGTGTGACAGTCTGTGGTACGAACACCACCTTTATGAACTTAATTACGTACATCACTTCTTATCTGCTTCTGCCCTGCGTCACAATGACCACCCCGTCTACCCCACCTCACAGCCACAAACCTTGACTCTCAAATCCCAGCAGTTTTCGTGTTTCTCATCATGTCGTCCAGTCCAGTCCGGGCCTCAGAAATCGGGGCAAGGTTAAAGACGTGGAGGAAAGTAGAACGGCGGTAGATGTTCCGGGGAAGTAGAATTAGAAAACAAATGACAATCGATTTCCGCTGTCCCAATAAACCGTGCAAAATACTTCCTCCCAGACAAGCTGGGATTATGGCGCAACTGTGTCGGTCCTGCAAGCTGCAGGACACAAGACATCCGGTGACGTAGTTGGACGGTTCACAAGTGAATAATGCCACAAAATATATGTTTCATTATGCATTGAAAACACATAAAAACAAAAGTCCATTGTTGCAGCTCATGTTTACATATAAGGTTATTCAAAAGTAAGTTTCCATTTTGAAATAGTAATAAGTTTGTCAAATTTTTAGATTCCACTAAAATAAAAACGCCAATTTCTTCGTAAAGAAATGGGATTTTATTAAAACACGAAAAAAATTAAATGTGACCTCCACCGTATTGTTCAATAAGAAATAGTCTTTCTTCTATACCAGGCCTGTACTAGGTTTGCGCTCTCCGAGCCGGCTCACAGCTCATGAGCGGAATGCAGATATTAGCTGCGCTCTGTATAAGGATGGACTGGAAGAAGGGATGATCTCGTACAAAATATACACAAAAGAAAGTATTATTACGAATGTCTATGAAATGAATTCCCGTTTGCAAAACTATCTTGGACTATTATTAATTAATAAAGAAATATTTATTTTACAGAAATAATAGAAATTCTATAGCTACTTAAATGTAAAATATCATTTTGTTATATTTTTATTTATCAGTACATCAAAACGAGGTTTTATGCTGTTGGCAGCTGAAAGTAATAGAAGCCTACTGATCGTAATGAAACATCAGTTACAGATGTTCGATGTCTGCCTTTATTAAAGTTGATTAAAAGAAAACAGTTGCTCAAAATATAAATGTTGAGCCAAACATAACAAAATCATTTTCACAGCCAGCCTTTAGTCGTGGATATTATTGCTAATGTTTAGTCTTGTAAAACTCAACCAGGCTAGTAGTATTATTCAAACGATCTTTAGCCATTAGGTCACATTGAAGATCAATAAGTTCGAGCTGTAAATCGTTAAATGTTAAATGTTATTTCCGTCTTTTAGATTCCTCCATACTGTACTGTAGCAAGGTAAGAAACGTGAAACAGTTACTGAGAATATACACACTGCACTCCACTAGATAACTGATTTTCAGTGGTCGTTAAATCTCCTCTACCTATTCAAGTCTATGTCATTCTGACGTATCTTCCTTTCCGTTTCGGCGAGCAGTAAACGCGGCTCGCGGACCCGCTAACTCTTTTGAGCGCGCGCAAATTTAGTATTTTTTAGCGCTATTTTTGCAGGTATGGTCTATATTATAAACGGCATTGGTAAGCAATTCCTAGAGATGTTTTCAATAACATCCGATATTGAGTTTCAGTTAATCATGTTATAGGTCTACTAAGAAATACCTTTTCTTTTAGATAACCCCATAACCAGTAGTCAGCTGGATTTATGTCTGGTGACCTAGAAGGCCAACTGTTCGGAAAATGCCTTCTAATTACACGACCACCAAATGTGTTGCGCATTAGTGTTTTTACATTATTGTGTATGTGAGGTGGAGCGCTGTCTTGCATGAAAACAATGTTTTCGATTTCATGATTCTGTAACGCTGATATTGCAAAGTCTTGCAACATTTGAAAATATCGCTGCCCGGCTACCGTCACTGTTTTTGTTTGTCCATTTTCAATTTCTTCATATAAATACGGTCCTATTATAAAATGTGACGTAAAACCACACCAGACAGTAACCTTGATATCATGTAAAGGTAAAACCATTGTAAAGATTATTAAAATTACTCTCCTACTGCCGTCTGTATTTTGAATAACAAATTATTGTTTGTACAAGCGTGACACAGTTACCATAACAACGAAACACGCATCGATAAAAAAAAAGCCAAACCTTCTAAACAGTACTGGTACCTATATGAAACCAAACTGCTGATAAGTACAGAAGAAATAGCTGTTTCAAAATGGGAACTTACTTTTGAATACATACATAAGTGTTCTGTCCCAGAGTAGATCTTTCACTGCAAACCCAGCATACTCCAGTCTTTTCTATTTTCTGCCTTCTTCTTAGTCTCCGCATATGATCCATTATCTTAATGTCGTCTATCATCTGATAACTTCTTCTGCCCCGAACTCTTCTCCCGTTCACTATTTCTTTCAGTACATCCTTCAGTAGGTAGTTTCTTCTCAGCCAGTCACCCAACCAATTCCTTTTTCTCTTTCTGATCAGTTTTCAGCATCATTTTTTCTTCACCATTCTTTCCAACACAGCTTCATGTCTTAGTCTGTCTGTCCATTTCACAAACTCTATGTTACTCCATATCCACATTGTTTGTACTCGCTTCTCTTTTTAAATTTATTTTCAGAGCGAAAAGTCACATTTGTTCGGACCAAATTCCTGCATATTTGAAGGACAAAATTAAAATTATTTCCGTCATTTATTATCATAATACACTGCTCTCTTAAATTGACTGAGCGTATTGGGGATTAAATCAATGACTTTTCGAAATCACGCTATGCAGTGTTTCATATTGTGACAGCTGCACCGGGGTTCGAACACGCGTCCGACAGGGCGCGCGGCAGACGAAACGCTGGTACGGGGAGCGTCTGGATGCAGTTGTTAGAGGGGCGGTGTACTACTGCGACGCGCGAGGTGAGGCTGCGCAAACGCAGCTACTACGTCGGAGTGAAGGGGGACGGACCCTCCTAATCTTCTAGAGGAGTCCGTCGAAGTGGAGATATCCAGATAATTCGAGAGGAACCTTGTAGAAATTTCTCGAAAGTATGGTTTCGCTATAAAAGAAGAAACGCAAGCCAACTTGAGCAGTTTTTCAGTTTATTCAGCCATTCAGTGAGTAAGCCAGAGCAAGCATTAGCCAGTCTTGTGTACCGGAGTTCGACTCAGTTGCGTCCGCAACTGTGTCAGCATCCTAAGGCCTGAGTTCAGTGCAGTGGACCGCAGTTGGAGGGACCTGAGTTCGAGTGCAGTGGACCCAGTTGGAGGGACCAGTTCTTTACAGTGGAATGTCTTGAAGGTCTGTGGTTCG
This sequence comes from Periplaneta americana, assembly GCA_025594305.2. Lineage (NCBI taxonomy): Eukaryota > Metazoa > Arthropoda > Insecta > Blattodea > Blattidae > Periplaneta > Periplaneta americana. The sequence goes on along the minus strand of JAJSOF020000031.1, from coordinate 89,830,883 downwards.
AGATACTTGAACTCGAGTGACTGAGCTAGAAGAACTGTGAACTGAGAACTGACAGTTCTGATTTGTAAATAGTGCTTTGTGAATATTAGTTAAGATTAACAGTTCATTGTTGTTCGTAATAGTCCAAGTAAATTGTCATTGTCGTTTGTAGAGTGCAATAACGAACGCTGTGTTGTTGTGCGGAGAGCAATTCCCATTGTTGACGGGAGTGAAGTTAAATTGTAGAAAGTGAAGAGTTTTATTGTTGAGACAATAAAATTACATTGTTGTTTAGTAAATAAAATTTACAATATAAAACAACGATGTAGCAAAAACAAGCAAAATTGTATTAAACCTTTTTGTTTGAAATATCTCAGGAAATAACAGCTGAAATTAATGACTTGAACACTATTATTCTTCTACATATATCACTTCTTCAGTCATTTTCACATTTCTGAACTGCGGCAGAATGATTGTTACACGCAATTCAATTATTTGAAGGAATGTTGCAACATAACCATCATTATACATACATCGAACAATAATTATATAAACTAAAAACTTGATTTAGGTTGTGTAGAAGGCGGTTTCTCTTCATTGCTGTATTTCCTATGTAAAAAGAGGTATAACTGAACTACTATTCGTGTTATAGAATACATTTCCATTTTACATAATTCCCAGTAAAATGTTTCTCATTTCGTTACTATGATTACCCACAAATTATTTAAGTATTTCATTCAACTTTTTGTGATTGGAGATTTTAACTTCTGTCACGTTGAAAACCGCTTATTAAACTGCAAAACTACACTGCGAACGTTAGCACGTAATCAAACTGCTTTTCTACTGTGCATATTATTGTAATTTAAAGATTAAAGCCAACCACTCATAGCTGCGGATATACTGTGAGTAGTTTATTTGAAAGCAGTATAGTATGCTAGTGCAATAGATCTATATTCCTGGCTGCACTCAACCTGAAGACGATGTTTTGGTACAAACTTCCTAAGACTGCTCCACACCCATTCAAAATTGGACACATGTTTATGATGTGAATTTTTTCTACTCAGAATACTCCATACTATCACTCCTAAATTATGTACTATTCCTCCTGAGACACCCTGTATGTTTGTACCCTGCATATAATAATTTATATAAATATATATGTGGGAATGTCATTAGAATCCAAGGCTCCGTCATTATCACAGTCCATGGGGAATATAGAAGTGCAGCTCTATGTTGGAAGTCACGCACCACAAATGACGTGGGAGAAGTAATAAGGAAAGTGTTCCTGTGAAGTAGGTCGACAATCAATTCTGACATTTGTTCAAAAACTGCTTCAGTGCTAAAACAACTTTTCTCTATGAAAAAAAAAAGCCTCAGCAATACGTATAGCTACGTACTATGGTAATGGGAAAAAGTATCAAAGTATAGCACTAATGTGATGGGCTGGTAATTATTTCAATCCAGCAAAAAGGCAAGTTCTATAAACCACACGCTCAATTAAGTACTTATAGGTTATGTAGTACTTTGAGGCCAGATATAGTTTTGAAAAGCAACAGTAATTACAAACCTATTACCAGTAATAATATTTTATTTTTTCCAATAAATGTATTTACTGAAACAAAGGCTGTCTTTCCTGTAACAGCCGGTCGACCTGGTTGGCGAGTTGGTATAGCGCTGGCCTTCTATGCCCAAGATTGCGGGTTCGATCCCGAGCCAGGTCGATGGCATTTAAGTGTGCTTAAATGCGACAGGCTCATGTCAGCAGATTTACTGGCATGTAAAAGAACTCCTGCGGGACAAAATTCCGGCACATCCGGCGACGCTGATATAACCTCTGCAGTTGCGAGCGTCGTTAAATAAAACATAATATTTATTTAATGTAACAGCCGTAAGTTCTATGGTAGTAACACCATTGTATGAGTCAAGATTTGTTCAAAAAGATAAACGTTTCATTATTTGAGATTGGTAGCCATAGATATCACGCGTTTAAGAAAGGTGATTGTTTCTGGCATCACCCAATCACAATGTATCTCACGTAAGTGTCGATTCTTACGAATAATAATAATAATAATAATAATAATAATAATAATAATAATAATAATAATAATAATAATAATAAGAGTAACATACTCTTCACAAATGGCCAGGTTATATTTGCAGATTTAGAAGAAAATTTGCTCTTAAAACTTCTATTGATAAGCCTAAAAGTAATGGGCTTTATAAGCATCTCACATATAAAAACAAAAATCTAAATAGAACGGAAAATAATTGAACAAGTCTCTATTAGCTTTAGTTATTGAAGATGTAGTTTTGTAATAATAGATTTATTTATTTTCCTGGCAGAGTTAAGGCCATCAGGCCTTCTCTTCCACTCAACCAGGATCAAATCACATACAAAAAATACATACCGGTATACAAATATTAACTTAAAAATAATAATAAACATAATTAAGTAAAAAAGAGAGATTGAATACATATACACAATTAGTATTAACTTTAAAATTACAGCAGCAAATTTAATATTATATACAAGTTAATGATATGCTTCCGTGACTTATTCACTCAATATTTAACTTTCAGAAGCAATTTGTTTACAAATACATCCTAGTTTATAAATTATTATTATTATTATTATTATTATTATTTATTATTATTATTATTATTTCGTTTTCCCACAAGTTTACAAATAAAAAATACCGATTCAATTCAGTTTGTGCCAGTCGATACAAACGCATTACGTCGCATCTAAGCGTATTGACACTACACACAACCTACTTACATTTTCAAACGTAGATGATAATTAAAAGGGAATTTTAGACAGCTTTGGTGGAAGGGCGAAGAAAATGCCAGAGAACTTTGAAAAAAAGAAAACTCACAAGCTTAGTTTTATACATCTTGATTACACAACTTTTAACACTATATCACTTCGGAATATGTATTATATGTCTTTCTCGTGTTAAATATTATCGTACCTGGTTAACATGTTTCGGCCTGATAAACAGGTACGATAACATTTAACACGAGAAAGTTATATAATACATATTCCGAAGCTTGGTTTTGTTCAACACAAATACAGGGACATCACTTTATTTTTACTTCAACTTTTATTGTACCTGAGTTTTTAATATACTTCATTCCCACCCCTTCTACTAACGAAGTTTCAATTGTCCTCCACACAGAACCAAGGCCGCAGTACTGAGTTAGTGAGTATAGTACGTTTCAGAAATATGTTCGCGTTTTCCAGTGACGAAAACTTCCAATATTGAATCATATTTTCGCACAGGTACTGTCGTCCGTTTGCCTACGTCGCATCCCGATTTCCCCCACCTGCTTCTGCTCGCTCCACTGTAAAGACTAGATAGCTAAGCTTTCTTAGCTCTTTTCTGAAAACATTAATTTCTGCTAGGAATTGCACGTTTACGTAATATTATACAGCTGTTTAAAATAACTTAAATAAAAGGGCCTCGTTAAGTAATTAACTATCACGTGATCCCCCCCTTTCTACGATCCTGCGACATAACCACTTGGACGGACAGTAGATAGCATGTCTGAGTAATTTTATCTGTGCGGGTCGGGCAGAAATGAAGACTGAATTTACAGTACGTAAGGTACTCTTTTATAGAGTAGGTACAGAATTATTTCAACATGAGTTACTAAGTATGAAGGACGAAACTGATAATTGGAATTAGATGCAATAGTCGATAGTGCGATAATATGCACAAAAGATCTGAAGCCTGTATCGAGATGAACGGCCACCATTTTTAAAAATGTGTTTAAATATCCATATTATGATTATTTTTCAATTTAACTTCATTCTCTATTTTGAACGCTAATGTGCTGTAGACAGTATAATATACGCTGCATAATGAATGCGTTCGTATGGATAACTCAGTTCGTGAGTAAAAACACTCATTGTTAACACTGTACTGTATTTTGATTAAACAAAAGCTAATTAAAATTATCAAACTAAAAATCGCGATATTTCCTAGCTTACTTAAATGGATGAACTACGTTTCTTCCCTCCTATACCTAGTAAAGTGATTTGTTTGTATTTTACGCCAGTACCATCGAACTCCAGTCGTGGAAGGAGGTAGCAAACTGTGTTTTCGGGTCTCAATCATTAATCCAAAGGTATAGCCAGGTTAATATTTAATATGTTAGTAAAAATAAAATGACGTCCCTGTACAATTCCGCCACTATCGGGATTTGAACTGGGTTTACGGTAATCGTAAGCCAGCGGTCTGCCAACTAAGTCCCTAAGGGGCAATAGAAAAATCAATTCCCAAGTCGTTCAACTAATGCCATAACTCATAAGTTATTCTCGATTTTTCCAACTCGGTTTGTGGCACAGGTAAGCAAATCAAACTGTCCCTGTCAAATTGGTATTTGACACGTACGCTGCACACTCCTACCGCCAATAAATATAAAGGAGAAAAACGCACGTCTTCTCATTTGGTACAATTGCCTTTCAATCTCGAAGATTGATAACGGCATTAATACAGGTGACAAACTGTCGTATGTCTGAAATGTTTATTGTGTTCCAAATTGACATACCGTGAAATACGTCAAGCAGGAATTCGTAAGAAAAATTGTTGACAGGGAAACCACGCGTGAAAAACGTCTTCAGATTGAGAGATTGTAATGTTCGTGTTGAAATGAAATTCATATTTATAAGAAAATAAAATTTATTTTATATAACAATATATTGTACTGCATCTACATTCATTCATACTTTTCTCCCCAAGGCCAGGTCCTTCACTGTAAACCTCTCATTCTCCAGTTTTTTTTTTTTTCTATTTTCTGCCTTCCTTTATTCTCCGCATACGATCCATATATCTTAATATTGTCTATCATTTTATATCTTTTTCTGCCCCGAACTTTTCTTCTGTTCACCATTCCTTCCAGTGCATCCTTCAGTAGGCAGTTTCTTCTCAGCCAATGACCCAACCAATTTCTTTTTCTCTACCTGATCAGTTTCAGCTTTATTCTTTCTTCACCCACTCTTTCCAACACAACTTCATTTCTTATTCTGTCCATCCATTTCGCACGTCCCATCCTTCTCCATATCCACATTTCAAGTGCTTCTAGTCGCTTCTCTTCACTTCGTCGTAATGCCCATGTTTCTGCCCCATACAATGCAACACTCCACACAAAGCACTTAACTAGTCTCTTCCTTAGTTCTTTTTCCATAAGTCCGCAGAATATATTACATTATTGCAAATACACTTAACAGGAAAGTTTTGAACAACTCTCATCCACCACAAAAATTTAATAAGCTTTGGTCCTAGAACTCTCTGCAGAATCTTCTATGTCTATAAGATCACAAAATAAACATGTCGACGTAGGCCTACTTGGACGTTGTTCGCTCGACCAATCAGAGATCAACTGTGGAGGTTGCGAACAAAACCGGTCATTTCCAAAATAATATATTTTTCAGGAAGTAGAAAAAACTGTATCGAGCCTTCACTTTACTCCAAAGTGAACGATAATTTTATGTGTCGTACATGTTACGTTCGTTGTTCTAATGGTATCAATAATCATGATTTTAGTTATTTTCTGTGCACTGTATATAGACAAAAATCTTTTGGAAATGTCCGGTTTGTTTGGAAATGTGAGGAAAATGTTCACTTTTGTTCAAGCTCTTTATGTAACCCCAAAAGAAAAAATCAAGTGGTGTTAAATCTGGAGACCTGGCCGGCCTTTCTACTGGTCCACGCCGACCAATCCAATGTCCAGGGAACTGTTCGTCCAGTCTGCTGCAACATTTCTGTGGCTTAACCCACAGAATGAAGAATGATATCAATTCTTTCCTCTTTCGATAATGCAATCACGAAAATCAAGAAATTTGTTATAGGAAAGCTTCAAATAATCACAACAATGCATTGAAACTGTCACTGGTTAACCAAACAGTAAAGTAGGAAAAGTTAATTACCAGAATTGCATAAAAATACCTTTTCCAAAGCTTCCTTAGTACTGTACCATGTTATAAAATATCTGTAAATGCAGTAACTAATGTTTGAGTCAGTATGACAGTTATCTTCAAATAACTTAAAAACGATTAGAGATATCTCAAAACGGATTACACCATTTTTTTTTTTTTTTTTTCAGAAAATTTCACATCATTTTGAGTACCTACATGATCCCCTTTCCATTTAAAATTTCAAAGTTGCATTCAAAATGGCGGCTTTTGAGATAGCTGAGGGCTAGAATCAAATGTGTCACTGGTAAAGCATTTAGTCTTACAAATACCAGTAACATCTATAATAATCGAAAATCAAGTATACGGAAGATGTTTATATGGTTCCCGAGTTTTGAATCACTCTGTATTTCCAAAACTCACTCGTATTTATGCAAAATAAGTTAATAGTAAATGATTGTCAACAAAGCAAAAGTGATAAATCTTCCTTAAAATTGAAAATGAAAATGATATAACGCGATGTATCAACATCGTAGGTTATTTAGCGTCTGAATGAGATGAAGGTGATAATGCCGGTGAAATGATCGCATTATTTTTTTGAGGAAAACCCGGAAAAACTAGGTAACTACCGGGAATGAAACATTTTTTTAACGTTATTCCACAGGTTCAATCGCATTATTTATCATTTTTTTAAATGCAACGTTATTTATCTTTCTAAATGCAACATAAATATATTTTAATAAGGCGTTTTTGTTTTATTCTGTACATCCTCTCGTGAACCTTCTCAGCTCTTAACGGTACCCTTCAGGAGGTATAAGTCATTCGCTATCTCGTGAAAGCAAATTAATGAATGAACCGTAAATCATTCTTATGGTGGGAGTAAGTGAGCTAGCTAGCTACAAATGGAAACGTAGTGAGGGAGGGAAGCATCCCAGTCCATTTTTTCTTCCCTTCACGCGTAAGTAGGTTTCATGTGATAACGAATGGCCTATAGCGACCCTTCTGAATCACCGCATTATAATGATGACAGATAAATTGGTTGATTCATGGCAGAAAATCTGAACGTGATTTCTTGTTACAGCTTAACAAGGAAGAGGAAGGTGCCAGATCCGAGGAGCCGGGCCTTAACATGGAATTCGTGTACGCTGTACACGACGCACTTAGAGGAATGGTGAGTTTCTTCATGGAAAGCTCATAATAATATTATTATTGCCTTGGATATCATCTGTGTCACAAGACATTCTTCAATCGTCTTAATAAGACAGCTGCCATTAAAAAAAAATTGCAATTTACTGAATAATTGTTACAGAGATTAACAATTTTATAATCCAAGTTTTAAGGCTATGGATCGGTGAAAATAACGAAAAATTCATTTAAAAAATGAAAATTTTGTTTTTAAATCTAGAAAATAAATAATGTTTCAATTTCCTAAATCTGTGCTTATTTAGGCTCTATAAAATTTAAAGCTCCTCAGGACGAATTTAAAGGGACAAACGCGTGCGTGGAGCTGCAGCCCTTTAAACTGACACTCAGCTGTCATTCTGACAGACTTTGTTCTTCATTCTAGGTAATTTTACTTTTAAATAATTGATTAAATGGCGATCTTACTCGTGTTAATTATGTAAGCGTATGCGGCTTACAGCTGTTTCGGTGTTACTTGACACTATCCTCAGAGCCAACTAGATCTCGGCGCTATCTCAACTTCGCTGCCTGTTATGTGGTTGCGTTCATGTGATGAAGAGTTGTGTCAAATAGTGTGTGCGTTCTGAAATTGATCTGTGTGTTGAGAATTTGATTACTTTTCATTCAGTTCATATTTCGCGCTGTTATGTAGAAGAAAAATGTATGTGATAGACCTGTATAGGAAGGAAGGAAGGAAGGGATATCAATAGTATATAATCATAGTTGTACTTCGATACTCGTTTTCTCGATTTTTCCAATTTTAAACATTTTGTAACATTCAAAATGCTCTAATGAATGCAGTTTTTCTCCAATCTTAGTAAAATTTTGCACAGAAGTTCACAAAAGCATGTGATGTAAACTGACACTTGTGTTTTCTTCTGCTATTAAAAGTATTCAAATCAACATGTCTTGAAGATGTGATAAATTAAAAAAAATTGAATCATTAACAACTAAAATGGTAAATATTTTTTTCTCAAATGTAATTGGAAAAATATGAAAAGCATATGTCATATTTTACATACATCTATCAGGAATAAATTAAATTTAAATTTAAAGAAAAATGATGTAAACTTTTGAAAATTGGTGCAATTATAATTCAGTATTTAAAAAACAATAAAAATTAATTATAAGTAAAATAACTGGAATATCAAAGTGAAAATTTGAATATTGCATGTCTACATAGTACGAAATATGTAGTAAAAGTTTCAGATTAATTGGTGAAAAAATGTAGAAGTTAGAAATTTCAAAGATCCATAGCCTTAAGGTTCCCATTTACGTAGAGGTCTATATCGATACAAATAACGATACATGCATCCGAGATATGAATCGAGTATCAAGTATCACACACTGAGACGGAATCATGTAGGCATCAGAGTGAAGCCGAAATTGCTACCTTCCTCTATCAGTGCTAACAGCAGTTGTAATAGCATTGTCGGAAATTTTAAAGGAAAAGGCGCCGAAAAATAACATGGACGAAGCAGTGGTTATGCGAGAGGAATCGTTGCGTGGAAAACCTGGTGAAATTTTCGGATTTAAATTAAACGATTGTGAAAAAGTGACGGACAAGAAAGTGTGTTTTGTAAGAAACGCGAAAAATCGTTCAGTTATAACGAAAGGACAAGTAGTGACTGTAAGTAAGTGTAAACTAATAATAATAATAATAATAATAATAATAATAATAATAATAATAATAATAATAATAATAATAATAATAATAATAATAGAAAACCTATATTACGTTTTGTGATTAAATGCACGGCTAATTAGAAAATTAAGTCTGAAGTTTCAGAAGTCCGGCAAATCACCGCTAACACACCCTATTCGTGATATACATAGATGTAAGAGGTCAATGAACTCGATGTATCTCGCTAGATGAACTGTTCTCTGGCGCTGCGTTGTAACCAAATCGCACCGTTCAGTGACTTTAATTTAGAGGTTTATAAAATTAAATTTACACGAAAACCGTCCACAATATTGAAATACGCCAGAGGGATAAATTATTCTTTATTAGTTTTCCTGTCGATATGGACAAAAATCACTCGCAATATTTACCTATTAAGAGGCTGTTAAACATTTAGGAAAAACTTTCTTTTCTGAAAAATATCTATGAACTTCCCACCAATATGATATAGTTTTTTGTTACATACAACATGAGCTATTAGGCTGAAAATCTGCAAAGCTATTTTACTTCTAACCTGTATAAATTCACGTTTAACATGAGTTAATATAGCAATTTCTTTGTTTTTTTAAGAACTTTGAACATGTATTTATATTAGGTGATAGTCACGATAGCCCTGATTAAACCAAGCTAACCATATGACTCCGATTCGCGCCATAGCATGTCTTTCTCGTTAGCCACGGCTTATTGCACTTGACGTAAGCGATTCCAAGGCGGCCAAACTCGAATGACGTCAGTGCAAGAAATAGTTCCACCAAATCCTTTCATTTTTTGTATTAATGTAGGTCGAATATACTCATTACATCATGTTATACGTCAAAATAAACAGTGTTAAGAAGATTCTGACACGATTTATTAGTTAAATTATAGATTATTATTATTATTATTATTATTATTATTATTATTATTATTATTATTATTATTATTTTTATTATTATTCCAATAACTAGCAAAATAACATTTTTTCTTCCAATACAAGGTATTTAATTTTCGGTCCCATTCGTTTTAAGTCCTGTTACATATTAGTAATAGATCGCGATTTTACGGTTTCCTGACATGCAAGGTGACAATTACTTTTGTGACCAAGCAACGCCCCGAACAGTCCTATTTCCGTCTTTTCTACTCTGTTGACTAGAAGACTTATCAATCTGAAATATCAATTCCACGTACAGACGTGAACACGGCTAAAACGCGTTATCACTCTTAGTTATCAAGCGCCTACAGATAACCAGCTTTTAGTAAGTTGAGAGATCAATAAAACACGATCCATACTTTTTTTTTCAGCGCTCTACTAGTCAAACAGCTGGAATATACTCATAACATACGAGTCATATATTTTCTGCTACTAAAGCCCAGATCTGAATCCTTAAAAAAATTAGTTTTATTGATCCACTTAAGAGATACTGGCTTATTACACTTTATGTGGGCAAACCAGTGTGTGTGCGTGCGGGTGTGTGTGTATGTATGTTGTATGTATGTATGTCGTGTGTTTTTTATGTATAGTATATAGAAATTTAACATTGGCATAAGAAACTTATGTAACCTATAGCTAAAACAATGAATAAATAACTTAATCAGCTGGCCAATTTTAGAAATTGGCACGCTATTACAATTATTGGTAAAACAAGAGAACATAAGCTTTGACTAAGTTACCATAAATGATATTCGCTTGTTTTAAAATGAAATATTGTCATTATTTTTTATACCTAGGTTTCTTATGGCAGGGTTAGGTTAGGTTAGGTTAGGTTAGGTTAGGTTAGGTTAGGTTAGGTTAGGTTAGGTTAGTGATGATTCACGAAGATTGTCATAGCCTACTCTAGGATTTGATTTCTGACATCATTGTGATGGAAAAGTTCATAAACATACGTCATATATATATTTTTTTAAATTGAGTGAGTTATACCCTCCTGGATGTTAAACATAAACCTGGAAATTATAAAGGTTTCAAAGTCAGAACAGGAGAAGAAATGTCAGAAGGAAGCGAAATAGGGAGAGGAATACGTCGAGAATGCCCTCTATCACCTATTCTGTTCAACATCTACTTGGAGAATTTAGTGAACTGTTTTCAGAATAAGGGAGGAATGTTAGTAGGAGGAAGAAGAATAAAGTGCATAAGATTTGCTGATGATATGGCGTTGTTAGTAGAAGAGGAAATGATACTAAGGGATATGCTACTGGAGGTAAATGACAGCTCTGAGTAGTATGGAACGAAGATAATTGCCAACAAGACGAAGACCATGGTCAGAGGAAGAAAAGTAAAGAAGGTAAAATTGCGAATTCTAAATGAGGCAATAGAGCAAGTGGACAGCTTCAATACTTGGTATGTACTATAAGCAGTAACATTAGCTGCTGTCAGGAAGTCAAAAGGAGAATAGGAATGGTAAAGAAAGCTTTTAATAGAAGAAGGAGCATTTTCTGCGGATCTCTGAAGAAAGAACTAAGGAAGAAACTAGTGAAGTAGTTTATGTGAAGTGTAGTACTGTATGAAGCAGAAGCTTGGACATTACGACAAAGTAAAGAGAAGCGAGTAGAAGCATTTGAAATATGGATATGGAGAAGAATGGAGCGTGTGAAATGGACAGACAGGATAAGAAACGAAGATGTATTGGAAAGAGTGAGTGAAGAAAGAATGATGCTGAAACTGATTAAAAAGAGGAAAAGGAATTTGCTGGGTCACTGTCTGAGAAGAAACTGTCTTCTAAAGTGTGCACTGAAAGGAATGGTGAACGGTAGAAGAGTTCGTGGCAAAAGAAGATATCAGATAATAGTCAACATTAGGATATATGGATCACAGGGAGAAACTGAGAGGAAGGCAGAGGTTTCTGTGAGGTTTTGCCACATAAAAATTCGATTTTTGATCTACAATCGTCACAGTACTCGAGACACGTGTAGGCTCCATTTCTAGCTCTCGTTACCTGAACACAGAGTATGCCATGGACGAAACGAATATAGGGGAGAGTCGGGTAGTATCGGACATCGGGTAATATCGGACAGTGCGTTTCTTTCATCTACCACCATATGGTAATATCTGAATGACATGGTTACGTTTCTCTATGCGACATCACAGAAACGTAACCATGTCAATCAGGTACTATCATCGTGTGGTAGATGAAAGAAACTCACTATCCGATATTACCCGATGTCCGATACTACCCGACTCTCCTCTACGTGCTTCTTCCTCAATCCTTCTACTACAATTGACGTAATTTGCATTGGTGTTTTGTCATCCACTTCAAGTTCTGCCAACCTGTGCATTATTTATGAAATGACCCTCATATTTTAAAAATATGTTTTTATCAGACTCTTTAAGTCAAGAGATATATTCCGTACTTTTTAACATTCTATATTTACACTAAAACCATGTTGGTTTACTTCAGTTTCGTACAACGTACATTGTAAAACCTCATGACAATCCATTTCTTTCTAATTGCTGTCATATACATCACTGTCAGAAAAGTAAATTACCTTAATGGAAATTACCGGTACAGAGTTTCCAATAATGAATTCAGGTTTTGTAAATAAACTAAATGTGTGTAACTTAAAATACGAAAAGACGTGAGAAATAAACATTAGTCACAGCTGCCATCCACGACTTTCAAAGGTCAATGTAGTTTCAAGTGATTGTCAAAGTTCGTTGGCAGTAAATTACAAGCACTACATATTTACGATGTCTTATTCCTGTTTTTTTTTTTTTTTGACAGATTCCAACTCTGTTCGTTCAGACTGCTGATATCTCTGGCATAACTTCCGCGAGACCCCGGAAATCTCTGAAGATTTTTTAGTTGGTTATTTAACGACGCTGCTAGGTTATTTAGCGTCGATGAGATTTGTGATAGCGAGATGGTATTTGGCGAGATGAGGGCAAGAATTCGCCATAGATTGCCTGGCCTTCACTTTACAGTTGGGGAAAACCTCGGAAAAAACCCAACCAGGTAATCAGTCCGAGCAGGGATCGAACCCACGCGCTTGTTGAAACTGCATTTGTGAACTTCGTTTTAATCGTAACAACGCTTTTTAGTTCTTTTAAGCATTCTGATTATTGTATTTTGTTTCTGTTTTGTGAAGGATTTTAGATAAGGACGCAAATAGCCAAAGTAGCTGACGTGCCCTTTTTAAACCCCACTAACTAACTCGAACCTGCGCCCGAGCGCAACTTCAGACCGGCAGGCAAACGCCTTAACCGACTGAGCCATGCCGGTTGCTCTCTCTGAAGAATAAAGCAAAATTTTGAAAAATAAAAACGGGCAGATAAGTGCAGTGTAACCAAGGGTAGACAGAGGGCAAACTAATTATAGTCCCGTCGCTCTAATTTCCGGCAGCCAATCACGTTGCAGGTCGGCTACATTTAAACGTGTGCGTCTTGTGATTCGCTGATGAAGATGTAAAGCATTTCCTAAGGCTGGATAAATACTTAATATATAATCGCCCGCCATTTTGGCTCTTTCGTTGGCGTTCGCAGAAAGCACACGAGGACGTTATTTTCCGCTCAATTATTTGCTGAATTACAGTGCGTTTGATTTATTATCATAGGAGCTACGACATGATAATGTTTAACGGTGTGGCAAATAGATCCCTCGTCTGGTAGCTCTGCAACGAAAGAACAAAAATGGCGAACGATACTACCTACCTAGACTTTATAGAGCCTTGACTTCCTAAGAGGTAAGCAAAGAGGAGAAGTCACGCCAGGAATAACAACGTCACGACTATAGATATTGTTTCCATTTGATGAAAATATCCGCCATAATATTAAACGGTCAGCCAGTAGGACTCCGCAACAAAGAGTCCACACGACGCTCGATTTTCACATTTTTGTCATTACGTAAATGATTATAGCTGATTTACAAGTCACTCTTTCTTAATGTAAGATCAGAGGTCAAACTAAAAAAAATCAAAATTCGGTTTTTTGTCCCAAATAATTAATTTGAAATTTTCTGCTTAATTTGGTACAGTGAAACCTCTGTATTTGGACACCTCTCTATGTTAGACACGTCATTATATGTACATATTTTCTTGGAACCGGACAAATTTCTATGCTTTTACATGTCCAATATATCCTCTATGTTGGACATCCCTCAATCCTGGAAGCTGGACACTCCTTATAGTTCTACTTTGGACGATTCTCTTGTTCTATTGTGTATTTCTGCTACCTATTTAAGAGTTGAGTTTCAATGAATCCTTGTGTTTTACAAGGAACATTAGCATAGTGGAATGAGACGGGGTTTTCCTCGTACAGTACAGCAACTGTGAACCTCTTTCTACATTCCTAGAATTACCCACTTTGTCCTTTTTGAAACTATACTGTAGATAAATTTGAGTATGGAGTGAAGGGGCATTATTTTTCATAAAAGTAAACTTTATGCTCTCTCAATTAATATCACTCAATAAAAGAATTGTATTCCAATGGATACCATCCCATTGTGGAATCCTGGGAAACGAGAATGCGGATGCTTTAGTAAAGAAGGCCAGCACTGCTACTTACAGACCTGTTACTAAATCTACATATTACTCTGTAAAAAGATTTATTAAATCTACATACTTCGACTTCAACAAACATAATTTGGTAACACAATCTCAAGGGAAAAAATGGAACTCTCTGCATCATAATCCACAGTTAATTCCCGATTTATCACGCAAATCGTCTGTATCTGCATTTAGATTGGCAACAGGCCATGACTGTTTAGCCAAACACCTGTATAGAATTGAAATATATCAGTCCCCTAACTGCCCATTGTGCAACTCAAACCAATAAATGGATTCGGAACACCTCAAAATCTGTGCTTCAGTGACTGACCATGACAATATCTTTGAAAAAAATTGAAGTGCAAGAGGTCAAATGACTTTATTGTCAAACGCCCGGCATTAGAAAACAACAAACTTTATGATACGAAATTATTTCATAGACCTACAGGATACAAATCATTCTCTGTTAAGGTGTTTACCTGTGGGAGTCAGTGTGCAGTTTGTGCCCCAGTATGAGTAAGAGTAAGTTAGTGGAATTAATCACTGAGAGCAAGAAAGAAGTTTTTGATCGTTTGCGTTAAGGTGTAAGTTGTAGGAAAATTGCAGAAGAGATTGGAATTTCTAAATCAAAAGTTTCAAACATTAGGAACAATAGGACATCAATATTAAATACATGGGAACGAAACTGCAGTAGGAAAAGAAAAAAGTTCGCAAAACTGTTAATGACGAACTAAACGACTAAGTGTTTGAATACTTTAGTTCTTTAACATTATGCACAGTAATTTACTTTCCAGTGCATGCTAAAAATTTCTACTTTCCTCTACCTTGGTCATCCCGTTGGGTTGGATAATTTTTTATTGAACCATACGTGTCCAGGTTAAAGAGGTTTCACTGTATGTAATTTCTTTATACGAGTAGGCCTATTCTTCATCCTATACAATCTCGATTGCTAGAAATTGGAACTGAGTTGTCGAACAATGACTTTATTTAGATGAAAATTACATAAATTCTTGCTTAAATAGATTCATTATTGTTAATATTTGCTACATAAGATAATGAAACTTACATCTGATTATTATTATCATTATTATTACTTACTTATTTACTTACTTACTTTTAAGGAACCCGGAGGTTCATTGCCGCCCTCACATAAGCCCGCCATTGGTCCCTATCCTGAGCAAGATTAATCCAGACTCTATCATCATATCCCACCTCCCTCAAATCCATTTTAATATTATCTTCCCATCTACATCTCGGCCTCCCTAAAGGTCTTTTTCCCTTCAGACTCCCAACTAACACTCTATATGCATTTCTGGATTCGCCCATATGTGCTACATGCCCTGCCCATCTCAAACGTCTGGATTTAATGTTCCTAAAATTATGTCAGGTGAAGAATACAATGCGTGCAGTTCTGTGTTGTGTAACTTTCTCCATTATCCTGTAACTTCATCCCCCTTAGCCCCAAGTATTATTATTATTTATTATTATTATTATGACCATTAATTTCCTTTAATAGATTACAAAACCCTAATGGCTGAATCACATTACATTCATATTATTCCCATTATATAGATATAGTTTATTTAGATTTTAATCCTTATAGAATCGTTCCTGTAAACTACTATTGAATTAATTTTCATCATTTAACTAACTAGTTAACTCAACTAATTACAACTCTTTATATATAGCATATAGAATGAGTTGAATCATATTACAGTAGTTCTTAAATTGAGTTCTTACTTTTTCGCATAAGCTTTATCTCTTAAATAGATTTAATTAAATAAACTTATACTATACTTCGTTCCATAGTGTCTGACAGGAGAAGTAAACATTGCCGGCGGGGGATGAGCGTGGCTAAGGAGAAAGACAGGCTACGGCGCGACGTCACATTCTTAGTCATAACATGGCCAACATTGAACAAGTTTATTTGTAAATGCAAGTTTAAAATCAGTTTAATATAGCAATTCCTTTGTTTTTTAGAACTTTGAGCATGTATTTATATTAGGCGATTGTCAAGATGGCCATGACTAAACCATGATAATCACATGACTCCAATTCGTGCCGAAGCCTGTCTTTCTCGTTAGCACGGGAGGAGAGAAGTATAATTACTATTCAATCAATGGCAGAGGTCTCGTTACACGCTTGACTTGAATTTTGGGCGGGGATAGAACGCTTCAAAACGCCCAAATTCAAGCAAGCATAGATCGACACCTCTGTCATTAGTTGAATAGCAATTATACTTCTCTCCTCCTCTGCCGGCAATGTTTACATTTTCTGTCAGACATTATGGAACGAAGTATAGTTGTTAAAATTTAACTCAAGACTATTGCTGTATAATTTTTAATGTATTGTAATATTTAGCATTTAAATACGTGGCTTGGGCGTGCGGTAGCGTTACCGTCAAGGCATAACGCTGCAAGCAGAAAGGTCATGGATTCGATTCCCGATGGGATCATGGATTTTTCCATTGATCTAATCCTTCCAGCCGCACTTTGGGCCTGGGGTCTACTCAGCCTCTAACAGAGATGAGTACCAGGAGCATTTCCTCGGGGTAAAGGCGGCGGGCACGTAGGACTGAGTGGAAGAGAAGGCCTTAGGTCAGTGATGTCAAAGCAAGCGCATTTTTCTGACCTTGACGTCGTGCGCGGGCAGCAAGCGCTAAGTATTGAAAGAGGAAGGATTGTATATATGAATAAGCAACCTGTTGGATTAAGAAAACAGTGGTGCACAAACTTCAAACGGAACGTGAAATTTTATGTCGTTATTTTTATATGGCTTCTTTCTGTTTGATATTATCTATATTGTCTGTAAAACAAAAGTACTAACACTGATTTCTTAATATTGCACTTGTGTTTTAAATCTTAATAACATAATAGAGAGTTAAGAAGGAATGTTCACTTAAATTCCATAGTAATATAATATTATACTGTATTAAGTGGATGAAATAATCATTCGTAAAGAAAGTGATATTCCAAAGAAAGAGATTGAGTATGACATGATAAGTTGGAATTTATATTGATGGTATTTTTAGCCTTACAAAAGTAATCAATAAACTAATCAAAACAATATTACAGTACAAAGCAAAGTTACCTAGGTACTGTATCTGTTTTAAGTGTAACTAATATTACATAACAAAACTCTTATCGCATTATGCTTTTAAGGTGATATTTTTGTGAGCAACTTCCTATCATCAGAATATTAAATTATTTTCTCGAAATCTGCTGAAGCTATAGAGCTGACATTTTTACAACACATGGGCACGTATCTTTTGCTTATGGTGTAACAGTAGTCGCTTTGTTAATTAATTTCCTTACAAACAATTTCCATGCGAATATTTTCAAAATTTTCAATACACTATCTTCAGTAATACATATATACGGTATATTATATTTACGAAAACATTCTGTAAGACTACTAAATAAATAGGCCTATACCTGAAAATTTCACTTTTCTATACGAAAAGTTGAGAAAATATTTCTTTTGAATAAAAAAATCAAACTTATGAAAAATGAGCATTAAAATTAAAACTTACATTCTTATAATGCACTTATACTTCTCAGGCAAATCTAAAAATTAACATGGATACAGTTTTAATAAGTTCTCCTCCCTTTATCTATTGAATCAGTGCTGGCCATCCCTGAATATAGCTCGACCAAGCGGTATATACCACCTCTTTCGTCTGTCTCTTTCCTTTCCGCTGTAAAGCGCTCAGGCTCTCCTGGGCTCTAAAGCTCGCGCTTGCTCCTGTGGGCATCAATTGACATGCCTGCCTTAGGTCCTTAACTCTGCCAGCGAAAATAAAACATTCTACATTCTATTGTAAGCACTGAGAAAACGCATTCAGATGTAAAATTCAACATTTTGATTACCTCATATTTCTCGTATAGAAAAATAACAGAATCGCTTTGTTGGGTTTATTACCTTTCATAAATTACTTTACATTCAATTTCGAAAATTTGTGTGTCGTAATAAATCATCCTCGTGTACAAGGTAAGGGAATAAAATCGAAGTTCTTGTACTGAAAAGCAATGTCGTAATGACATTGAAATTATTTCGTTTCGTTTGAAACGTCAAAACTAACTCGGCAGTAGGAATTCTAAGAAACAGCACAAAGCCCCAACAGATGGGGTAACAATGGTCAGAATGTCTTTAAAAATTATACTGTAGCGAGTGTACGTGAGTATTAATACCATGTAATTCGTCATTCTGTCATTTTACTGAATTGCTTGTATTAACGTGTCACGTGATTGATATAATGAATTTCACCGTGCAATTATCTTGTTTCAGCCGTCAATTATCCACAAGACTGTGCTGAAATCAATCATCAACGCGTTGCTCGAAGAAAACAGAAAGTAAGTATTTCTCGTTGGTTTAAATATTTCAGTACTTCGTAATCGTCAATCGCCAGCCTTGAATTTCACAATAAGATTATAATTCAAACATCACTACATAAGAATAGAACAAAATTGAACTCTGCATTGCGGCTTGTAATATTAAGCTAGATAAAACTAAATTACATTTATTTGTCAAGAAATGTACAGGAAAATCAATCCTAATATTCTCTGCCTTTAATAAATAGTTGTCACTGAGAGCTACACTAATGAATATACGAGGGCCATTCGGAAAATGGGTCCACCATTAAAGAGAAACAAGAAGTGAAGGATTTATTATACTGTCTAGACCTTGCTTACAATCATTATTTATTTCTCTGTGTTATTACTAGACCTCGGATTTTAGGTTTAAATACCTACTAGTGAGTGGCTTGTGCAGCAAATGCTGCTGCAAACTAAGTTCGTTAGACGTTCAAATAAAAATTTTTCAGATTTATTTTCAATGAAGAATACTTGTCTTTTTGATAGTTATTTGCTTCCGTAATAATGAAACATACTCCCTCTGAATGGATTTTTTAGGCCAAATACTTTTCTTGAACCTATCAACATCAGTTTTTGAGTTTCAACGCGAAAACGCAAGTATCAATGTCAGGACGATAGCAGTAGCTATTTCAGGTCATTGTGGATTGTAGGCAAAAGTTAAAAAAATGTCAGGTTTGCTAAGCTTTCGAACAATAGCATTTTCGTATAGCTGCTGCATGTAGAACTTGAAATGTAGAGCGTAAAATCATTTTATCCTACTAAGAGATCTTGCTGAAATGATCTGGAGACTACAAAATTTTCTAGGCCTCTTATTTTATCAGTAAGAAATACCTTTTGATCTTTCCTTAGGAACTGTAATTTTTGCGCTCTCTCGAGCCAATACTGAAGACAATTACAAATATCAATATCTACACTACACCGCTATTAAGTATATGAAAAAGACCCAACCCCACTGCTCTAAAAAATATTTGATTTTTAATAACAATATTATTATCTTACTTAAGTTTTGTAGTTATATATAGCAGCCACTCAGTAAATTATAGAAATGAAGATCTAAATTAAGATATTCTCTACATTTACTTACATAACCTCAAAACGTTTCACTTTCGTGTCATCAATATAGCATCAGTATTATGTACAATTAATGAAAAATAGACGCATCATGATATTAACTATAATAAGATTTAATTTCTAATGGTAATAATGTCATCAAACCACCTCAAGTTTCGTAGATTTGAATATCAAATACACAGCTGTACTCAGAAAATTATAGGCCTACACCGCAGAATCAGTTTTTAATAACAAATTGAATTGAGCTCTAAATATGTCGGCAATCCTGCAGGTCATGGCCTTCGTGTAATAGCCTATTGTTTATTGTAGTGTGTGTTTTGTTCAGAAATTCAATCAAGTCGGCCGTGATTCAATAAAATTAGTTCTCAAAACTGACAACAGATAGATTTTGGAAAATAGGAAAATTATGTAGGAAAATTGACATTTCACTGAAAACTACTACTTTTCCGAAAAACTTTGGATTCAAGCTTCAAAATGAGGGCCATTTATTAAAATCCGTTCAGCCGTTTTCCCGTAATTTCCATTACCAGTTCAAATTATATATATATAGATTTTTTTTCTGTCGGGATAAACTGAAACTAGTTAAATATCTCCACATTTTATATAAAATATTAACGTTTGAAAGAGATTTTATGGTGCCTATTTATATTTGTTACGTATATATTTTAAATTTTCGTGTAGCAGTGAAAGAGAAAGTTTTGAATGTCCTGGAAGAAATTCCTGGAAGGTGTCTGGTTTTGTTGAGCACTTGAGCAGTCAGTAGGGATATGATGAATCGGAAGGATGTAGTTCTACCTAAAGAAATCAGCATGGCAAACATTGCTAGATTTAAATATGCATCCATTGTTTCGGTATCATTGGGAAGAATTTGTTTCGCTTATAAAATGGTTCTGTCTAAGAAAAGGCAAAGTTTCACAATAGAAAATTAGAGATAAACGTTATTATTTATTGCAATGCCAATTAAGAATAATGTGTTAATTGTAAATTCATTGGCAAATTAATTAATTTAATTGTAATATAAGCACTCATGTATTAGCGGCCTTAGAGCAATAAGGCCGATGAATTCATTAAAAATTACGTACTGGTATTTATAATTTTAGACTTAACAAAATTAAAATTTCTAACCGCAATATTCTTTGACTGTATACAGTAATTCTTAATACTCACTAATCAATTGCATTTTTATAATTACTATAGTTTGTGTGGATAGAAATTACATTTTAGCTGCATAAAATAGTATTTTTAGCTGCTTGAAAGTGTATTTTCATGTGCCTATTTTTATAAATTCAGGGCTTGTTTTAGGTGTCTAAAAGTCAGTTTTTAAGTGCCTAAAAATTCGAGGTCTAGTTCTTACAACAATAATTGAACACATTTCGTAACATGGAAAGGCTTCTGAATATCTTTACCAAAGAAACTTGCTTGCTTGCTTTTGTATTAAATTTTAAATTGTATAAATATAATTTAGTCACCTTTCTTTAAGTCCAGAAACATAGTTTTTTCGAAACATGTTCAAAATATTCCAATTTTTTCACCCCCCATAACTTCTTTCATATAGAGCTTCATAAAGTTAAAAATACGAAAGCTATCTTATATATTTGACTCACCTGCTATACAAAAATGAGCGCTAAATAAGGAAAGGAATAGGTCTTTATTCATAATTTTTTGCCTGAGGGCAGGTGCAAACTCAGCATTCTCCATCTTTCTTATTTTCTGCCTTCCTCTTTGTTTCCGCATATAATCTATGTATCTTAATGTCGCCTACCATCTAATATCTTCTTCTTTTGCCCCGAACTCTTCTCTCGTTCACCATTCCTTCCAGTACATCCTTCAGCAGGAAGTTTCTTCTCAGTCAGTGATCCAACCAATTCCTTTTTCTCTTCTTGATCAGTTTCAGCATCATTCTTTCTCCACCCACTCTTTCCAACACAGCTTCATTTCTTATTCTGTCTGTCCATTTCACACGCTCCATCCATTTCCATATTCACATTTCACACGCTTCTAGTTCGTCGTAATGTCCATGTTTCTGCCCCATACAATACCACACTCCACACAAAACATTTCACTAGTCTCTTCCTTAGTTCTTTGTCCAGCGGTCCACAGAAGATGCTTTTTCTATTAAAAGCTTTCTTGGCCATTGCTATCCTCCTTTTGACTTCCTGGCAGGAGCTCATGTTACTGCTTATAGTACACCCCAAGTATTTGAAGCTATTCACTTGTTCCACTGCTTCATTTCGATTTCGCAGTTCACCTTCTTTATTTTTCTTCCTATGACCATGGTCTTTGTCTTGTTTGCATTTATCTTCATTCCACACTGCTCACATATCTCTTAGTATCGTCTCCGCTTTGCTCAATTTATCATGTATTAATAATTAAATTTCAGAAACCCGCATCTGATAATATTCTCAACAGAGACAGAATGCAGTACTGACCTTGAGGTGTGTTTCAGTCTTTACAACAAGGATGACGTGCGGGCCTTGTTCGTGCTGGTGCAGAACCCGGTCTTTGCTGCGCAGTCCTCCTACACAATCTTCGCGCATCTGCTTCGCCAGATCGTCAGTCTGTCCAGCATGGATCATCAGCTGCTGGTCAACTGGTTCAAAATGTAAGCTGCTACATTCACATCCCAGGGATCTAAAGCATTGAAAGTGAAGCGAAATACTTTGATGACGTTTAAAGAGAAATGTCAATGAGAGTTCTATACATTGCTGAATAGCCTACACGTATTTTATAATTCTCTTAGTTTTTGTCATAGAATTATGAAATTTGGATATGACGGCCATGTAATTCAACCAGGATGAAAAACTGAGAGTTACAAAATGAAAATTTAACAAATATTGCAGTTTTGGGCAAAACTCAATAAGATTAAAATAACTTAATAATAATTTTGATTTTAATAAAATGTAAACAACTTTTTTAGAAAAACAGAATGACGTTAATTAATGACATTCTAAACACTGTTACTTCATGTACAGTTTTGCCAGAAAGTTTAAATTATTAGAGAAATTAATGTTTTTTTACTCTTGATTAACAATAATAAAATAATAATTTTATAAAAATTTGAACATTAATAATGATAATAATTAATAATTAATAGGCCTAATTTATAAGTTTTCCAAATAGTAATAAAATCTCATATTTTCAAAGTACAAGAATACAAATTTTGAAAACGAATAAGGAAAATTGGATTAAGATTCTCAACTGTATGCATTGGATGATAGGATACCATTATCTTGAAAACAAAAATTAGTAAGAATCAAATATTTGAACATAAAAAAAAATTTCTTTGTGAAAATGTCCTAGTCAGTATCTAAGTTAGTTTGGCAAGTTAAAAAAGAAATTTTGTAATCTGATTTGAAAGATTTCATCTGTAACTGTTGAATGGAGTCGCGTTCCTTGGGACTAGAGTGGTAGGAGGAAACAGAGATGATTGTGAAAATCTCGTGTTATAGCTGATCAGTATAACTACCTCCGAACAGTTACAGATGAATCGGCCAAAAACAAAATTTCTCAATTTTTTTAAATTCAAACCTTAGAAACTGCTAGACATCCACAAAGAATTTTTTACAAATATTTAATTTTTACTAATTTAAATAGTAATATATCTTACATCATCCAAAACAGTTAAGAATTGTGCTCCAATTAATTACTCATTTATTTTCAAATTTAATACTAAAAATTTAAGATTTTTTTATTTTATGTGAAAAACTTATCAATTCTTTATAAGCACTAACAGTCATCATATAAATACCGAAATTGCACTAAAAATTATTCTTTCTTATTATTAATCAACAGCTAAAAACATTGTTATTTTCTCTAACAATTTAAGGTCTGGGTAGCATTTCATAAAAATTATAAGGTGTCCCTAAACTTTCTGGCAACACTGTATATTAAAATAGTTGCTTTTCAAGATTTTTGTGTGATACTTGGGTTCGCTTATTATTATTTTTTTTATAATTTTCCAAAATATATTTTTGACTACAACAGTAAATTTTGTGCTAATTAAAAAATATATCAAGCTATGAAGATTTGCCTGACATTGAAATAAGACGTATACAAAGTTAAGCAAGTATTTAAAATTTCTGGAATATCTTAACAGTTTCTAAGTTATGGATACATTCTTAAAAAAATAAGTTTCAAAAATGAAGTGTTAAATTTGGGATTATAAAGAATAGCAGAGTGATGCCTTGGCATTTAATTTTGAGGCTCTTCATGGTGGAATTTATAAATGAAATTTTGCAAATCTAATATTTAAACGTTAGAGAATAAAATAAAAGTAATTAAAAATCGAATTTTTATAATTTTCGGAAAATGCAAGGATAAATCTTAGGATTACAAGGAGAGTAGAGTGACACCATGAGCATTTAATAATTTTGCACGAGGAAAAAGATAAATGTCACAATTATGTTAAGGCTAATTATATTATTTAATTCAATAAATTACTACAAACTTTAGCGTTGTTCTTATCAAACCAGGAAAGTGCCTATTGATAACACGGCCACTAAAACAATCAGAAACAAACTCATTATCATAATGATCCAAAAAATCCCATTTATTGTGTAATATTCCAGTGCCAGAATTTTTAAGACTATGTAGAAAATATGAGTAATTAAAATTACCTCTTACTTTTTCAAACCCCTATATATTAGCCTATGTCGGATTATGGGCCTAAGCCTTGGAATTGAAGGTGAAGAAAAAATCCCGCCATCACGCGCGGTTAAATTCGGGACCTTCCAAGCCGTGGCCAGCTGCTCTACAAACTGAGTTAAGGCTGGTCCACAATAAACCGGTAACGAGAACCAGAACGAAAACGGAAAGCGGAAGATGTGAACGTAAAGATTTTTGATTCATAATAAACCGAGAACAGAAACGACTATGCATATCGATATGCGTGTCAATAACGATACGTAAAGTCGATAATACGCATTCTGTTGTTATTTGTGTATAACTGACCAATGGCGTTCTCTCATAAGTACAAGACAGCCAACATAAACACAAGTTAACCAACTTCAAAATTTATGGCAAGGAATATTTAATAATTCAATTCACGTGGTAGTCTGGTTACAATATATTCACATAGCATATATTGAAAGTGATTCTACTGAATTTTTGTGTTAGTTATAAGCAATGGATATGGAAGAAATTATGTCACGGCCTTCTTGCTACAAAATATACAAATAGTTTTATGATGACAACAGAGTGAATCTAGTAGGCTGTGATCGGAAACGAGAACGACAAAGTTAAAAGTTTGTCAACCTTCACGTTCCCATTCCCGGGCTCTGGCGAACTCCTTGCTAATTGTGAATGCTCACATTTAAATATATTTATTTTAACAATTTTTCCGTTCTCGATTTATTATGAACCAGCCTTTATCCGAACGCCCAGAATATCTGCATTCCTTCCCGGAAAATCATCAAAATATGAACCGGATGTTAAACTCGAGGATTCATCGACAATCTGTCGCATTGGCCTTTTCTTGTCCACGCATATAAAAAACACTCTTGCATTGTTAAGGTGAGGAAATTGATGAAATCGATCGCACCTCGACAACGTTGACGTCAGAACAGAGTTAAATTCGCATGTCTGACGGTAATATCACTGCATTCGTGTCGTGATATGGTTTTCACACGCGTGAGTGTCATGTTCTGGCCATAATTAGAACATTAGGACCTCCCGCGTCCGGCGACAGCAATTCCAAGTAGCCATTGTTCTTTATATACAAAACATTATATACCCAAAAAATACCACCCTTGCCTGGTCGACAAAGAAATTAAAGTCCAGTAGTAGTACAGATCTATTCAAAAATATATACTAATTTGAAACGAAAATGAAAACATTATTTTATTTTTACTTAAATTTTTATTGTACCTGAGTTTTTTAATGTACTTCACTCCCACTTCCTCTACTAGTAAACGTCCAACCGTCCAACACACAGAACCAAGGCATATGCAGTCAAAGTCGCCTTACGTTCATTGCCTCTAAACTACTGAGTTCAGTGTAGTACGTTCCGAAATATGTTCGCGTTTTCAGTGACGAAAGAGCTTTCAATATTGAATCATATTTTCGCATGATTAATGGTTTTGGACTGTCGTCCGTTTGCCTACGTCGCATCCCGGTTTCCTCCACCCGCTTCTGTTTGCCCCTCTGTAAATGCTAGTGGCTGGGCTATCTAAGCTCTTTTCTGAAAACATTAATTTCTGTTATGAATTGGATGTCTACGTAATATTATACAACTATTTAAAACAACTTAAAAAAGAATTCGGTCTAGACGTTACGTGATTTCCCCCTTCCTACGACCCTGAACGACAAAACCACTTGGACGGACAGTAAATAAAATAGCATGTCTGAGTAATTTTATCTTTTCGGATCGGGCAGAAATTAAGATTTAATTTACAGTACGTAAGGTACTCTTTTATAGAGTAGGTACAGAATTATTTCAACATGAGCTACTAGTACGAAGGACGAAACTGGTAATTGGAATTAGGTGCAATAGTCTATAGTGCGATAATATTCACATTAGAACTGAAGCCTGTATCGAAATGAACGTCCACCATTTTCAAAAACGTGTTTAAATATCCATGTTATGATTATTTTTCAATTTCTTTATTCTCTATATTGTATGCTAATGTGCTGTAGACTTATTATGGGAGTCTGAAGTTTACATTCAAAACTCAGGTACAATAAAAATTAAAGTAAAAATAAAATGATGTCCCTGTATAATAGTAAAATTAAATTGAACTGATGCACCTTTTCAAGGTTATGAACTTGTTTTGTTTAAACAGTGGATTTTAAAACCGAAGTTATAAATCAAGTTGAACCAATATTCTTTGGGTACGAGCGCTAATGTGATTATGTGTTAGAAGTGTTTCTAGAGTGAATTTAATACTACAAGGTGGGTCAGAAAACTTCAACTTTCCCAAACACTTCTTCACAGTTAATACGTACATTCAATTTACTGAGTTTGACTACACATTCCTTTCAGATATTTGTTCAAAATGGAATATGACATCGGAAAAACTGTTGTTTGCACGAACATGGTTTGTCAACCCGCCATTTAGGCTATTGCACCAGCTATTCGTTTGTTCAATTTCTGTTATGAATGGATGTGTATTTTGTACAAGTATGATAAAAACGTTAAGAACGAATGTTGGGGAAAGCGATTTTTGACCCACCTTGCATATTATGTGTTCCTGAAATAAGTCAACAAGGATTAGGTCTTCTATACCAAATATGTTTAAAATGTAATTATGTTATTTAAAGGAAATAATTAATTAGTTAGTTATGAAAAAGGTGTGAGTGAAGTTGATGGGAATAATTATTATGTATGGTTATTAAGCGTAGCTGTGAATAAGAGAAGTGACATAGGAAAATAAGTCTTATAAAGTAAAAGGAGGGTTAAATGAAAGTAAAGGGACATGAAAGACATAGTTAAGAGCAGGTATTAAGGTCACGATAAGTCAGTGCGTAAAGTTTCTAAATACTCGTAGTGTAAGTAAGGGACTGCTGACCCGAATACAGAAATGTGAAGATATATTGGATAGTGTTTACGCATCCTGCCTGTAGTAGCAGACTATTTATTTAAACTTAAAACGTACATACCAAGAATAAAGACGCAATCCAAGAATTTAACGTATAAATCCCTTGTACTGTCACAAAGTTGTTAGGCCTACTAAAATTAATTATTAAGGAATTAGCAATCTGATTAAGTTAAATGTCGGAATATGTTAAATATTTAGGTATGCATTTAGATCGCCGATTAACATGGTGTAAACATATTGAAACTAAACGTAAAGCATTTTTTGGAATTTTTTAATACATAAAAAATCTATTGGTTATTGGGACCTAAATCAAAACTGTCATTAGAAAATAAACTTCTTGTTTATAAAGTCATCGGTCTAGGCCCTTCACGGGCTGTAGCGCCACGGATTATTATTATTTATTATTAAAGTCATACTAAAACCAATCTGGACATACGGTATCCAACTGTGGGGAACTGCTAGCAAAACTCAAACATTGAAACACTGCAGAGGTATCAGTCCAAAATTTTACGTTCCATTGTCACTGCAAATTTTCATGCAGTATAAAAACAGAAATGATGTCATTCATCGTGACCTCAACATTTCAACAGTGAAAGAAGAAATATCTAAATTCAGTAATGCGTTACCATTTACCTATTAAATCAACATCCCAATCATCATGAATTAAATTTGCTGGATAATAGTCCAACAATAAGAAGACTTAAAAGGACCAATGCTCTTGACCTTCCATTCATTTTTAATACAGCTATTTGAAACACTATTTTTCTTTTGGAGTGTTGTCTTGGGATAACATCGCTACTCATGTTATATTCTTTTATAATATTTACTTATTGTCTCTTGTAGACAGATTGTAAATGTGGCTGTTGAAAAAAAGGAAAATGTTTGTTTACGTTATAAAATAGCAACTCCTGTACCGAGGACGCATTGTATTCTTCAAACCCTGACACTTAAACGTAAAGGACCCAAAAGTTCATGATCTCCTATTTCCAGATTAAACTGTAAAGAACACAAACGTTTATGATCTCCTATTTCTGATTAAACTTTAAGGACACAAACGTTTGATCTCCTATGTCTGATTAAACGTAAAGGACATAAACGTTTATGATCTCCTATGAATGATTAGGAAATATAAAGTTACACAAACAGAGCTTCATGGTCTCCTATGTTTGATTAAACGTAAAGGACACAAACGTTCATGATCTCCTATGTCTGATTAAACGAAATGACACAAAGTTTAGTTGGGATCTCGGAGAGAAAAAGTCTAGGATTAAACGTAGAAGGAAGAAACGTTTAAAATGGATTTGAGGGAGGTGGGATATGATTAAACGAGAATGAATTAATCTTGTTTATGATCTCCTATGTCTGATTAAACCTCCGGGTTCCTTAAACGTTAAGTAAGTATCTTTATGTATGATTAAAAGTAAAAGTGACACAAAAATTTATGATCTTATGTACAAATGATTGAAAAAATTCTTGGAAGTATAAAAAATGGAGTAAGAAAACAAATGTTTGGAGCTCACACAGATTCTTCCACATCTCACACCATTCTCATGATCTCCTATTTCCGATTAAACGTAAAGGACACAAACGTTCATGATCTCCTATTTTCGATTAAACGTCATTTCACAAAGTTGGTACATTCTCCTCTATTTCTAATTATATTGATAGAAGCAGCCAAAAAGACGTACAATTTTGTTAAAATAAATGAAAATTAATAAGAATTTTTGATGTTTCTGTTTAGAAAGCATGAATCAGTCGACAAATCTGAGAATTTAGATTTCCTCATCCTTGATCAGAAGGTCATCTTTTTAATAGGCCTATAGGATAAGAATAAACTTCAATTATACCAAAATCGAATCTATTTTATTTAGCCTAGTGTGTAAAATCCATGAGATAAAATTGCTCATGTTTCACAATATGGAATACGATCCATGTCCATAAGTAGTATGTAGTATGTAAACAAGCCAGCAGCGATCGATGGGTGTGCGTGTTGTTACTTAGTATTGATGATTTGTCGTAGAGGGCGTACGCCACAGCTACCACACAAAGGAAAAATGGACACTATAGACACTATTGTTTCGCCCATTACGAATTAATTACCAGTGATTTAGAAAAGAATTAATTAAAATAAATTAATTTCTCACCGAAACCAGCTATAATTTTAATACAGGGACATCATTTTATTTTTACTTCAATTTTATTGTACCTCAGTTTTGAATGTACTTCACTCCCACCCCTTCTACTAATGAAGTTCAACCGTCCTCCACACAGATCCAATACCGCGTATACAGTCATAGTAGCCTTACGGTCATAGTAAACAGTACGTTCAAAAATATGTTCGTGTTTTCCAGTGACGAAAGAGCTTTCAATATTGAATCATTTTCGCACAGGTAGGCTACTGTCGTCCATTTGCCTACGTCGTATTCCGGTTTCCCCCACCAGCTTTTATTCGCCAGCTAGTGACTGGGTCTTAGCTCTTTTCTGAGAACATTAATTTCTGTTAGGAATTGGACGTCTACGTAATATTATACAACTGTTTAAATTAACTTAAATAAAAGGGCCTCGTTAAGTAATTAACTGTCACGTGATTTCCTCCCTTTCTACGACCCTACGACATAACCACTTGGACGGACAGTAGATAGCATGTCTGAGTAATTTTATCTTTTCGGATCGGCAGAAGTGAAGATTGAATTTACAGTAGTACACTCTTTTATAGAGTAGGTACAGAATTATTTCAACATGAGTTACTAGTACGAAGAACGAAACGGGTAATGGGATTAGGTACAATAGTCTATAGTGCGATAATATGCACATTAGAACTGAAACCTGTATCGAAATGAACGGCCACCATTTTCAAAAATGTGTTTAAATATCCATTATGATTATTTTTCAATTTGACTTCATTCTCTATATTGTACGCTAATGTGCTGTAAACAGTATAATATATACTGCATAATGAATACGTCCACATGGACAGCTCAGTTCGTCAGTAAAAACACTCATTGTTAATACTGTACTGTATTTTAATTAAACAAAAACCTCATGAAAATGATCAAACTCAAAAGCGCAATATTTCCTAGTTTACGTAAATGGATGAACTACTTTCTTCCCTCCTATACCTAGTAAAGTGATTTGTTCGTATATTACGCCAGTATCATCGAACTCCAGTCGTGGAAGGGGGTAGCAAACGGCGTTGATCCAGAGGTATAGGCAAGTTAATATTAAAATTTTTAGTAAAAATAAAATGATGTCCCTGTACCATCACTATTATTATTATTATTATTATTATTATTATTATTATTATTATTATTATTATTATTATCAATTCAATTGCACTTTGGACTGTTGAAAACGGAATGAAAATTAATCAATCCAAAACTTTTGCTATTTCTTTCACACGTAAAACAACCTCCCAAAAATTTAATTATACTCTTAATAATGTCATAATTACTAGGAAAGATACTATTAGAGATCTTGGTGTCTTACTTGATTCTAAATTATATTTCCGTAATCATGTGCAATATATTTATACTCATTCATTAAGAATGCTTGGTCTAATTAGACCTATAACTTATTCTTTTTCTACTCCTATGTGTTTGTTAATTTCATATTATACATTGGTCAGATCCAAGCTTGAATATGCATCTGTAGTATGGAACTCTATTACTTCCACTGACTCGGCTAAGCTTGAGAATATTCAAAGAAAATTTATTTCCCTTTGTTCTTATAGATTTTTACCTAATTCTGATGATTATAATTATGAGATTAACTGCAAATATTTTAATTGCTGTAGTTTATTTGCCAGACGTCAAGATCTTGATTACTTATTTTTTTGTAAAGTTCTTAAGGGTGATATTGATTGTGAATCTTTCCTAAACAATATCAGTCTTCGTATTCCTGCTAAGGGTTTAAGATATCATAAAATGTTTTACAATAGAAATTCTAAATCTCTCTCTCCGGTCTGCAGATGTATAAAATATGTTAATTTGCATGGATCAAGCTTGGATCCATTTAATGTGTAGTATATATTTTGAAGTTTTATATCAGTTTTCATTTATATCTTTTGTTTAAATATGTATTTTAATATTATTCTCGCTCATTATGCTATGTAGTTTAGTCATCCATTTTATCCCGTCCATTCATTGTCATTATTGTCGTTGTATTATAATCTTGTATATCTTTGTAATATTATTTTATATGATTCCATTCTTCATTTATGATTCCATTATCTCATTTGTAATTATCATTTTAATTAATTGCCATTAATTTAATTATTTCTTTTTACTTTTATTGTAAATTATTGTTAATGTTTTTTTACATTGTTTGTGCTGAACTGTAATTGGCCTCTGGCTGTTGTACAGCACATTAAATATAAGTAAATAAATAAATAAATAAATTATTATTATTATTATTATCATCATCATCATCGTCGTCGTCGTTTTTCCGTATAGGATGTCTGGATGTCTATTCTTTGCATTATGTTAGTTCTGTGTCATATTGTTCTAAGTTGTCCACATAATTCTCTAATTCCGAATACCTATGTTAAATCAATATCTTCATCAAACTAATTTTCTCAATCACAATTGCGACAGGAAAATTTTTTTCAGTGTTATTTATAATTTTTAATCGTAAGAATTCTTTGAGGTAGACATTGCTTCAATTGCCTCGAAGTAGCTTGGCCACTGGATAATGGCAATGTTCGTTGCCGCTCGAGTTTGGACTATAGGCACAAATTGGTATTGTCAGCGCATTTCGAACTGGTAGCTCAAGGTCAAGCAATGGACTGCATTTGCCACGTGTGCTTACCTCCAATCCTGGACCATTCTCCTCAACTAAAGTCAGCTGAGACAGCCGGGATTACCAGTGCTTCAGTTTGCAGTTCAGATCAGTGACTCGTGCGTGGTTTGTACGTAATCTTGATCAGCCAGTTCGAAATGCACTGAGTATAATAATTGATTGCTCTGATTACAGTCTCGAGGTGGAAAAGCTGCGTATGATCGTGCGTCACGTGATGCAGTTTATCACGATACGACAGTTCCCGCCGGCGGACAAGTCACTACCACCCCTGAGTAAGAGTCGATGGTGGATCCCTACAGGCACCAAGACCCTTGCACTAATCAGTAAGTATCAATGAGAATTCTAATTTTCTGTGCCTATATTTCTTTACAGTCCCTCATTTCTGTACAACTGAGACAAATGGCCTAATGTCTTGGTGCTCACATACTTTCATCTCTACCTTTCTCTCGTTCAGCTGTAGACATAATTATCTTCGTGTTTATAATTTTGAATGATTTTGAAGAGCTGCATGTATTTATTTTAAATTATCTTCTATTTTATTTGCACTTTATTTTATTATTTAATAATTTTGTGTGACTTTCTTTATGTATGTAATTAGAATATTTAATTCATTATTGCACATTAATCTTCATCCTGAAAAGTGTTGAGAAGTTTTGTTTCTTTACTTTGCATCTTTTTCATCTGTCTCTGTATTCAGTCCCATTTTTCGCTTTCATATAATAAAATAAATGGGTCCCTAGAGGTTCCAATACCTTTTCCTCATCAATAAAGATTATTATTTTCAGCATCTACGAATTTTTTCATAATTCCTTGATTCTAATTGATTGAGATAAGTAGTCTAATGCCTTGGAGCTTGTATAACTTTGTCGTCTCATCTCTCGCTCCGCTCTGATACAGACGTTATTTCTCTCGGCATTCTAAGTTTATTTCTTCCATATCTTATTTTTCATTTTAATTAAATAATGTTAAACAAAATGTTAAATAATTCTAGAAATCGTTTATTTGCTTCAAAATTAAACTGATATATCCATTTTTACTTAATTATTATATTTCTGATGATTCTGTGTGACACTGTTTCCATATTTCTTTACTTTGAATCTTGTTTGACTGTTTCTGCGATTGGTTCCATGTTTTGTTTTCATATAATGAAATGTAGTATTTATATTACATACGAAATTCGGTGATATGAGACGCATATGGTAGCCAGATATGATTAACTTCTTGTAATGTCCATTACCATTGACTGATGAACAACATTTACATCGTCTAGAGCGAGATCAATTTCCTCAACTGGGATTGATCTTTCAACCTGAAGATTGGTAAGAAACTGGTTGGCCTATGTCTGTAACATATGCAGGATTTAACTGTATAAATTAATTCATTTCAACACTCCCTCCCAAAGCGGTAACTAAATGCAAAAGATCTTAAGGTTACAGTATCGGTACTGTTCTCCAACCAGCAGATAAACCGTGAAAGGAATGTGCTTACTATTGGAGCGAAGTAGATAGATAATATTAGAGTTATAACGTCAGTTTAAAAATCATGTGCTCTCCTCCATATGTTATTTCCTGTATGGAGGGATTAAAAGGCCAAGAGATTAACAGTTATCTAATTTTGTAACTAGGGTAGTATAAAAATGTGTTATGGTTTGTGCTTTGAGAGTTAGGCAATAGAGTTATGAGTACCCACGTGTGTGATCTTATGACATCTTATGCCATCAACATTCATTCACAGCATCACACCTCTTCGTTTCATTCCCTGGAGACTTTCTCGTGGTTGGAGTACAGTATAGAAGGATTTATATCCATTTCCTTTCGGAAATAAAAACCTAACATTAGATTACATAACAATGCTCCTACAAATGTATTATCATTATTACTTACTTACTTACAAATGGCTTTTAAGTTGTTGAAGGTTCATTGTCGCCCTCACATAAGCCCGCCATCGGTCCCTATCCTGTGCAAGATTAATCCAGTCTCTATCATCATACCCAACCTCCCTCAAATCCATTTTAATATTATCCTCCCATCTACGTCTCGGCCTCCCTAAAGGTCTTCTCCCAACTAACACTCTATATGCATTTCTGGATTCGCCCATACGTGCTACATGCCCTGCCCATCTCAAACGTCTGGATTTTAAGTTCCTAATTATGTCAGGTGAAGAATACAATGCGTGCAGTTCTGTATTGTGTAACTTTCTCCATTCTCCTGTAACTTCATCCCGCTTAGCCCCAAATATTTTCCTAAGCACCTTATTCTCAAACACCCTTAACCTATGTTCCTCTCTCAGAGTGAGAGTCCAAGTTTCACAACCATACAGAACAACCAGGTAATATATAACTGTTTTATAAATTCTAACTTTCAGATTTTTGGACAGCAGACTGGATGATAAGAGCTTCTCAACCGAATAATGACACGCATTTCCCATATTTATTCTGCGTTTAATTTCCTCCCGAGTGCCATTTATATTTGTTACTGTTGCTCCAAGATATTTGAATTTTTCACCTCTTCGAAGGATAAATCTCCAATTTTTACATTTCCATTTTACAATATTCCCGTCACGAGACATAATCATATACTTTGTCTTTTCGGGATTTACTTAAAATCCATCCTTTACTTGCTTCAAGTAAAATTTCCGAAAACCTAATCGTTTGTGTATTTTCTCCTAACATATTCACGTCATCTGATGATTCTGTGTGACACTGTTTCCATATTTCTTTACTTTGAATCTTGTTTGACTGTTTCTGCGATTGGTTCCTATTATTATTATTATTATTATTATTATTATTATTATTATTATTATTATTGTTGTTGTTGTTGTTGTTATATGAAAGGCTGTAAAGAATTTGAGTATTTGGGAGTTCGAATAGTTAAAGAAGATAGACAAGAAGCTGATATTAGGAAGTGGGGTACAGCTATACTATAACGATAATTTAACCAATAAAATGCATATTTTTAATAATCAGATTACCGGTACCAATACCAAAAAGTTTTGACACTCATGCCTCCCAAAAATTTCAATGCCACTGGTCTACAATTTAGTCAAACATATTTAATGCAGTCTTCTTTTTCCCCAGACGCTGCAAATAATTCCAGCACACCACCTCTACTCGACTACACGGAATTCTACAACTCTGCACTGGACCACATGGATCTGATGCAGGATTACTTCAACTGGCAGAGTCCTCAGCGTCCTGGGCAATTCTCGTACTGCCAGTACCCCTTTATACTTAGCATAGTAGCCAAACGCATTATCCTCACCAAGGTGAATATTGTTTGCTATCGTTTAACCAAAGTAAATCAATTACACCTTTGTTGAATGTTGATATTCTTCCTATGCATTAATTTCACTTAGTAATATGAATTTTAAACATTAATAAGTGCCTGATAGATAAGTCACAAATACAGAGTATTTTTAGATATCTTAAACATATGTTCCAGAAGAGATTTAGTTTGATTTTTACATCTTAAACATAAACATATTCAGGAAGAGGTTTAGTTTGATTTTTTCTTAAACGTATATTCAAAAGAGGTTAAATTTGATTTTACATCTTAAACAAGAGGTTTAGTTTGATTTTACATCTTAAACAAGAGGTTAAGTTTGATTTACATATTAAACAAGAGGTTCAGTTTGATTTTACATCTTAAACATGAGGTTAAGTTTGATTTTACATCTTAAATACAGTATTGGTATATATTTAAGAAGAGGTTTAGTTTGATTTTAAATCTTAAACAGAGGTTTAGTTTGATTTTACATCTTAAACAAGAGGTTAAGTTTGATTTTACATCTTAAACAAGAAGTTCAGTTTGATTTTACATCTTAAACATGAGGTTAAGTTTGATTTTACATCTTAAACAAGAGGTTTAGTTTGATTTTACATCTTAAATACAGTATTGGTATATATTTAAGAAGAGGTTTAGTTTGAGTTTTTAAATCTTAAACAAGAGGTTAAGTTTGATTTTACATCTTAAAAAAAGGTTAAGTTTGATTGTTTTACATCTTAAACAAGAGGTTTAGTTTGATTTTACATTTTAAACAAGAGATTTAGTTTGATATTTTACATCTTAAACAATTAAAATTTAAGTTTTCTATTTTATATCTTAAACAAAGAGGTTTAGTTTGATTTTACATCTTCAATTAACAAAACAAGTTTCCTAAGGTTAATGTTGTTTGTATCTTTAATAGTTCAGTTAAATTATATCCATTTTTGTCTGGAAATGTAGAAAAAATATTAGTTTGATTTTAGTTGAAAATCCATAGAGCAGGAAGTTTAATGACAGTATCTCAACATCCGAAGAGGTTTAGTTTGATTTTTTTTTTTTTTTTTTTATATCTTAAAAAAATAACACAGAAATATATTTAAGAACAGACTTAGTTTTATTTTACATCTTAAACATGTATTCAGGACGAGGTTTAGTTTGATTTTTTCTTAAACATACGTAATTCAAGAAGAAGGTTTCTTCCGGCTCCCAACCAGAGATCCGAACAGGGAACTATTTTACCTCCGGATTTTTTTACGATAAAGAAGTTTCATATTATAGGCATAAACGTAACCATTTAAATGAGAACCAATAGGCAGTTAGAAAAGAAAAGGAAAGACAACCAAAGATCTCGAATACTCTAATATCTTTGGTGTCGAAGAAAACAAGAGTTGATCAAGAGAGATCAAACAGAAAAGATTGAAAGTGAGGAATCTGATACAAGTAAGTGGAAGCAATATCAGATTGAGCTCGGGTCCTTGTGGTCGCCAACCCACAAACTTACAAATGTAAGTCCCTGAGGTGGTCAAGCTACCAATTCAAATGCAGAAAATTGAAAACACAAAATGGGTTTCTACAGGCAATCCAAAACATCCAAAACCTAAGAGATATATTTTATTTGATTTAAAACAAGAAAAGCTCCTATTACCTAAATCACCATTACAATATAACAATATAAATTATAATACAAATTTAATTAAGGATTTGAAGAGAAAAGAATCGTCTACACTTGAATTAAAACAGATTGCTCTTGAAACTATAAATACATTCTCCCCCAACACAGAATGGTTACACATTTATACAGGCGGCTCCAAATATCAAAATGATGGACCAGCTGGGGCTGGAATATATTCCAAATTATTTAGTTTTTATTTGTCTAGAGAGTCCTACTCACTTTATTGGAGAAATTGCAGCAATCAACAGGGCATTAATACAACTCATTTATCAAATTAATATGTTCAAAAATGCTGTTATAATTAGCGACTCAATTTCTGCAATGCAAGCTATAGCTTCAATCAATATTCCTACAAATTCCAAAATCGCAGACAATCATCCATACCCATACTGGCAAAACAAAATAAAAATCTGTATCTCCAATGGATTCTTGCCCATTGTGGTATTATGGGCAATGAGATTGCAGATTGTCTGACAAAGAAAGGAACTAAAATATTACAAGTACCCTTGAAAAAGATATCTTATCACAGTGCCAAATTGTTCATGCAAACACAATTTCAAATCAAAATTTTAAAGAAATTTCAAGAAAACAAGTAATAATAAATCTTGGTCAGTATTTCTTACTGGAAAAGAATGTATACCTGATTTTCCTCGACATGATGCAGTAGCAAAATTTAGAATGCTAACTGGCCATGACTGTATTGTATTGAATCAAGAACATCTACGAAAATCTCTAGCTTTGGCGTCAAATCTTCTGGATTCAGAGTCTAAATTATACTGGGAAGCTAGAAGGCAAATGGAGAACTTCCAAGTGCCTGGGCAATAGATGATACTACTACTACTACTACCACTACTACTACTACTACTACTACTACTGGGCTACTATACTACTACTACTACTACTACTACTACTACTACTACTACTACTACTACTACTACTACTACTACTACTACTATTCAAGAAGAGGTTTAGTTTGATTTTACATCTTAAACATATGCTTAAGAAGAGTTTAGTTTGATTTTACGACTTAAACATATACTATCCAGGAAGAGGTTTAGTTTGATTTTTTTTCTTCAAGAAGAGGTTTAGTTTGATTTTACATTTGAAACATATATTCAGGAAAAGGTTTACTACTTATAAAATGTAATAATTTTCGTGTGCTGCTGAAGTGCAGTTGACCACGAAGGACCAGAATACAAATTAATTGTAAAACAATTCAGTTGTTTAAACAGTGAATTTAACAATTGATGAAGAAATAATTTTATAGTCAGTGGACACTACTTGTAACCATATTAAAGAGGATAAATAATAGTAGATTAATTTATCGTCTTACCAGAGTTGGGTAGTTTCTCTAAATCATAATGAAATACAGAAATAACTTCAATCTAATTCTATATTCTGTAAAATAAACTGTTATATTTCTCCTTGTTTAGGACTCCGAGCAACAAATGATCCTAACAGCAAGACGTTCGTTAGCCAAGGTAGCCCGCCACCAGGCTTCAGATTGACATATTTTTCCTCAACATCCATGTTAGGCGTTCCCACCTTGTCTCAGATTCTCTCAATGAGGTGAGTGAAATGTTTTCGACGTTAATTTTTATGAGAATTCTGTGGCAAGTATTGTATTTATTGCATTTATTAACATTCCATGGTATTCATACATGCTTACAGCTAGAATATGGAACAAGTCAAAAACTTAATACTATTATAAAATCTTAATTTATAGTCACAGTCTAGATGAAATATATACAGACGAGATTTACAATATAGTCTACTAGTACAACACAAAGTTTTAGTATCAATTTCATGAAGTGTTATTGAATATCATAAATTCACCTACAGAATAGAAGGCGTGAGAAATTAGGTACTTCTTTAATTTGGCCCTAAATAATTTTATGTTTTGAGTTTCATTTTTATATCGATAGGAGGCTATTAAAAATTTTTACTGCCATATAACGCACTCCTTTTGGTAGCACGATAGACTTACCGATGGAGTATGAAAGTCATTTTTTTGACGTGTATTTATGCTATGAACTGTTGAATTAGTTACAAAGTTTTCACGATTATGTACAAGGAAGATTATTAATGAAAAGATATACTGACAAGCCATGGGCATTATTTGTAGTTTTTTTAAATAGTCCTACACGATTCCCTAGATT
Source organism: Periplaneta americana (assembly GCA_025594305.2). NCBI lineage: Eukaryota > Metazoa > Arthropoda > Insecta > Blattodea > Blattidae > Periplaneta > Periplaneta americana. The sequence continues at coordinate 89,791,797 of JAJSOF020000031.1, read as the reverse complement.
TGGCACCTACTATTATTATAATTACTCTTTTTGTAATAGAAATATATTGTTACTATCTGTGGAATTTCCCCAGAATATTATTCCAAAACTCATTACCGAGTGGAAGTATGCAAAGTATATTGTTTTTAAGGTATTGATATTTACTATCTTTTGCATAGATCTAATAGCAAAACAAGCTGAATTTAGTTTGGGGGCAATTTCTTTAATATGATTTTTCCAATTTAACACATTATCGATTTTTAAGCCAAGAAATTTGGTTGTTGTTGTTGTTTCTAATAAGGATTTATTATTAATTATTGCACTAGAAATTTGCGACGTTGAATTTTGACAGGATTTAAATTGAATTACAGGGCAGACTATATAATTCATTACAATTTCATAATTAGAAAAATATTTGGCAATAGAGTAACAAATTCAAGAGAGATAACCTGTCTTCCATCCAATGTTGCCAAATACATAATACTGTACCTGAACAAAGGACAGAAACATATGACCGAGTACCTCTCGATGTATAAATAGTCTAAATCATTCAATGGAAAATTAATTAATTATAACCAGTCTTCATTAAAATAAATTTCAATTTACTATTTAATTTTCATGTATTAGGCCTATATTCCAGCATCATAGCTTTGAGATGTGAAACAAGTAAAAAATCACAAATGTTTTCAACGTTTTAATAGGTCATCTTCAGGTGATACATAATTACAACGAATACCATAAAATATTTTAACACAAGGTCAAGGTCTAAGATGCTTAATTGTAACTATAGAAAAGATATGAGTACTTAATAAATAGATGGTAGGTGCAGGCCTACGTAAATGAAAGATCAAATGTGTTAAACACAATCCATCATCTCCTGAAGATTATTATTATTATTATTATTATTATTATTATTATTATTATTATTATTTACTGGCTTTTAAGGAACCCGGAGGTTCATTGCCACCCTCACATAAGCCCGCCATTGGTCCCTATCCTGAGCAAGATTAATCCATTCTCTATCATCATATCCCACCTCCCTCAAATCCATTTTAATATTATCTTTCCATCTACGTCTCGGCTTCCCTAAAGGTCTTTTTCCCTCCGGGACCCAACTGACACTCTATATGCATTTCTGGATTCGCCCTTTACATCCCCTGCCCATCTCAAACGTCTGGATTTAATGTTCCTAATTATGTCAGGTGAAGAATACAATGTGTGCAGTTCTGTGTTGAGTAACTTTTCCATTCTCCTGTAACTTCATCCCTCTTAGCCCCAAATATTTTCCTAAGAACCTTATTCTCAAACACCCTTAACCTATGTTCCTCTCTCAAAGTGAGAGTCCAAGTTTCACAACCATACAGAACAACCGGTAATATAACTGTTTTATAAATTCTAACTTTCGACAGCAGACTGGATGATAAAGTTTCTCAACCGAATAATAACAGGCATTTCCGTATTTATTCTGTGTTTAATTTCCTCCCGAGTATCATTTATATAATTGTTACTGTTGCTCCAAGATATTTGAACTTCTCCACCTCTTCAAAAGATAAATTTCCAATTTTTATATTTCCATTTCATACAATATTCTCGTCTCGAGACATAATCATATACTTTGTCTTTTCGGGATTTACTTCAAACCTATCTCTTTACTTGCTTCAGTAAAATTCCCATGTTTTCCCTAATCGTTTCTGGATTTTCTCCTAACATATTCACATCATCCGCATAGACAAGCAGCTGATGTAACCGTTCAATTCCAAACCCTCTCTGTTATCCTGGACTTTCCTAGTGGCATACTCTAGAGCAAAGTTAAAAAGTAAAGGTGATAGTGCATCTCCTTGCTTTAGCCCACAGTGAATTGGAAACTGACCTATACGAACTCTGCTGTACGTTTCACTGAGACACATTTTAATTAATCGAACTAGTTTCTTGGGAATACCAAATTCAATAAGAATATCATATAAAACGTTCTCTTAACCGAGTCACATGCCTTTTTAAATCTATGAATAGTTGATGCACTGTACCCTTATACTCCCATTTTTTTCTCTATTTCTCCATTTCCATCAGCTGAAGATAACATATTAAAAAGTTGAAAACGTTTGTGATAAACTATTTATGTATCACAATTTGATAGGCTGTTAACCTTCAACATAACCCAATAAGTTGATGACTGATATAACAATAAAATAAACATATCTAAGCATTATACTACTTATCTGAAAATAAAAGGACTTTCAACTCAGGTAATCCTTTTGTCAACAAAAGTGTGTACGGGTACTCTATATTACGTGTTTGTTTCAGATCGCGAGTAAACAGAAAGATCTCAAGAAGAAGCTGAAGGTGTCGTTTGTAGGGGAGCCAGGGCTGGATATGGGAGGCCTCACCAAAGAGTGGTTCCTGTTGCTCATCCGGCAGATATTCCACCCTGACTACGGCATGTTCGTGTACCACCCACACTCCCGCTGCTACTGGTTCAGCACTGACCAAGAGGGCAACCTTCGCGAGTACAACCTCATTGGCGTGCTCATGGGACTAGCCGTCTACAACTCCATCATCCTCGACCTTCACTTTCCTTCCATTTGCTACCGCAAGCTGCTGTCCCCACCAGTCGTGCCCGACGTGGACACAGCAGATGTTGGCAATGTCAAGGCCCCCACAGTGGAGGACCTGGCTGAGATAATGCCAGTAAGTAACATCTGCATGTCCGTAACATTACGAAGGCTACTACACTGTTGACTGGATGCCTTGGACCTGTTTCTTAAATCGACTACTTCGACTAGTGACAAGAAAAACAAGTGAAAAATACAAACTTGTTAGATTTTTGTTTCCTAAACACAGAGACACGTGACAAGCAAATTAGGAATGAATTTTACAGCCTGATCCGTTTGGGTATGGATAATATTAATTTATTATTATAAAGCTATTATGATAGTAGGAAAAATTCCTTGCTAGTTATATTATGATTAAAAGATGGAAGTTTCCATATATGACAATCAACAATGCATAATCTGATAGGACAAATGAAAATCGTAGATGATTAAAATGGCTACTACAAATCAACAGCGGGCACAATGTATTCTTTGGTATGCTAAATTTGAGAGTGTTAAAATAGTTCAAAGGGAATTTCGACGTGAGTATGGTGTGCGTAATGTACCTAAATACGATTCCATAATGTTGTGGTATCGAACATTTGTAGAAACAGATTCTGTGTTAAGAAAACACGCAGAAGGTCGCAGGCGAAACCCAGTACGAGAAGCAGCTATCTCTTGGCTTGGCCCCCAAACTCCCAAGATCTAACCCCTCCTGACTTCTTCGTGTGGGGTTTTGTTAAAGACATTGTCTATTCACAGAAACCACGAACATTGATGATCTGAGAGTAAAAATTATTCAAGCTTTTCAACAAATCATCTCTCTTATGTTACAACGGACATGGGCTGAATTGCATCACTGTTATGAGTTGTGCAGGGTGCATAATGGGTGTCATGTTGAGCTCTGAGGAATCTCCCATTTTTCAATGTTGTATGCACAAAGTTTCAATAAATAAAGTTCAGTACTGGCAGTAAATGTTTTACGGTGTTTTTATTTTATCCATAGCCAAACGGATCACCCTATACTAATCTGACCAGTGTTCTGTTTCTTGGGTTGTCACGTTTGATTATAATTTTTAGGTTATTTTAACAAATCCAAGACATATATGGCCTGTTTCTTAATATACTACAGTACTTAACTAGTAACAAGTTAGAATGTTTATACATCTTGATTACACAACTTTTAACACTATATCACTTTGGAATATATACCGGTAATTTATTATTGAGCAGATTTCTTAGCAAAAGGGTACCCAGTACCGGTACCAGAAGTTTACTTACTTATAACCAAAGTCTACCATTCTACCCTGTAAAACAATTAATTAAAAGTAAACTTTTATTCATCCCGGAGTGACATTATGAAGATATCACTAAAGACAAGAAATAGTCGATTATTTTAACTAAACCTGTAGTAATACCCCAAGAACTAGGAATATCTGAAGTTACATTGTTCAGACTATGGACAGGTCACGACTGCTTTGATAGCTACCTTAATAGGATAGGACTTTACAACACACCAAACTGTTCTCTGTAATGCAATTCAAGGCTTTACCACCAAATGTTTAGGCATTAAAACAGCAACACAACATTATTAGTTTATTGCAAGTAGAAATTCTTTGTGCTTCTATAGAAGTAATTTTAACTGCACCAATTATTAGTTGGAGTGTCCGTTGATTTGTTGTAGAGTTGTAGATGTTTATAGTATTTCACCAAAAGTCATCACTCATGAGGCAACTAAGCCAGCAGATAATGGATTAGAGTGGCCAGTTCCTCCATTGCATACATCGCTGACTAGTAACATATTTCACTAATCAGAATAACACTAAGATGTGTACAACAATAAAATTGTTCTTCCCCTAACACATACCACAGTATTTCGGTATTAGTAATTTTATGTATAATACGTAATATATTAATATATAATAATAATAATAATAATAATAATAATAATAATAATATATGACGTATGCATTATAAGTTGTATTTAATGTTTTCCAAGAACAACCCCATTTAATCCTTGTCAATCTCTTTAGCAACTTAAATCTCTTAGAAACTTTTCACAAACATATTTTATACAATTTCTCTAAGTTAATTATTTGTTGTCTAAAACAATTCTACTTCCTTCCTTGGCTTGTTCGTTCCAGAGTAACATTTCCATACTTTAAGTTTATTTCAATATTATTTTCAGAATTCCAAACAAATACATCATCAGCAAAGAGAGCTATTTTCGTAATAGTATTCTGCAATACTTAGGGAAATCATTTATGTAAATATTGCTCCTTGAGGGAGACCAAGGTGTGACTGTTTAAATTTAGAGGCTGCTGTACCACATGTTGTGTTCTTTAATAAATGATTCAATTTTTCAGGATGTGTCTCGAGGTCTTACAGAACTCCTAGCGTACGAGGGTAATGTAGAAGAGGATATGTGTATGAGTTTTCAGGTTTGTACTATTCTGAAAAATATTCATTAAGATTTTAAATTTAATTAACCTTGTGGTAAAATCTATCTCAGAGTTCTTTCATGGCATGCAGAATGAACCAGAAGTCACTATTAATTTTTTTTTTTTAATTACTGTTTTCTTTATGCATTGGTACATCGTTTAAGACAATATGGGATGCTTAAAACATAGGTGCACAGTATCTGATCCGAATAAATTTCTTCAAAAGCCTTTCCAATGGCTGCTTAAGTCCTCAATAGAATATGCTGAAGAACCGTAGATAATAAATACTCCCTTCGTTCCAAAATATGGTATAGTAACAAAGAAAACATTGATCATTGCGCATGCGTGCACAAAATGTTTCGCGGTGTGGTACCGGTATTCTGTTCAGTAGTGAAGGGACTATCAGAAAGTGCAGTTGTGAATGTTTCTAGTTTACTGTAGTGCATCAAACTATAATATTTAAACAGTTCATTATGAACAGAAATCAAATGGACACCTACTGTGAGTGTTCTTGTTGCAGAAAATATAACACCAACCCAGTCAACTTTTGGATAGAACATTTAAGACACAACAGCTGTATAAAAACGGGCTGCAATTTATTGCAGTTTTTATGTTAATTTGCCTCTCTCAAAACAATGTTTGTTTTTTATTTTATTAATTTGACATCACACAGAATGAAATGTACTTTATTTATTAGTTTTTCTTATGTTAATTTATGAAACAAATAACTATCTAGAAGATGTATTAAAGTTACATTATATTACTGAGAACTTCAACAAATGTATACTATATTTTTGAACAGAATAAATGAATAATTGATTAAATGGCGATCTTATTCGTGTTAATTGTGTAAGTATGTGCAGCTTACAGCTGTTTCGGTGCTTCTTCACACCATTCTCAGAGCCTACTAGATGTGGGCGTCATCTCGAACTTCGCTGCTTGTTGTGTGAGTGCGTTCGATTGTTGAAAAGTGTTGAAATGTGGTGTCAAATAGTGTGTGTGTTCTGAAATTGATCTGTGTGTTGAGAATTTGATCAGGGTGTGTTTTGGTTTTAATCAATTATTTATATTTATATTCAAGTGTTAAAAGTAGTGTACGAAAGATTCAACATGGATTATCAAGAATAAATGACATCTTTCTATACCATATTTTGGAACAGAGGGAGTAAAAAATACACATATATATCCAAAGATAATATACATACCTCATTTATCATATTTTAAAGAATCTTTTATGATTAATAGCTTGAAATGGAACAAACAAGGTATACTAGGATTATCGGTAAATTAATCTACACTATCAGAACAATGTCTCTACTTAATTTTCAGGCAAAACTTAAGACATCTAGCACAGAAGAGGGTATTTTGGACGTAATGTAATACAATGAGCAATGGTAAAAATATTAATGGAACAGGTTGAATTAAAAAAAAAAAAAAAAAAAGACGTAGTATTTACAATTATAAAATACGGTAGCTAAAATTGTCATTAAATATTTATTGTATTTTTAACGTACAGCACTTAACTTCTATTTGATTTAATTTTTATTGTGATCTTTATTCAATTGTTTTCATTTATAAAATGGGCCAAAATCCAAAATCCACTACCTATTTAAATAACAGTTAATAACTTGAAAGCAGCCATTCATTTTCATCAATATTGTGGAAAAGTATGTTTAAATGTCCCCAGTCATCTTCAACAATGTGTCAAACCAGAAGGAAAATAATTTTGAAAAGGAATAAAAAATGACAGATAGTGAATTTTGGTCCATTCTGCATATTATAATGAAATTAAGGGATTTTAGTGTATTGTTATACATAACAGATGGCAGGAATAACACTGAGTGCATTAATCAGTTAACTCACATACACCTAAAGTCATCTTTTATTGCTCAGATAGAAGATCTCAAATTTCAACCAATGTGTATCAATTTTCAGGTTTCACTGGAAGAATATGGTGAAGTGAAAACATACAAACTGAAAGAGAGTGGAGAAAACATTCCTGTGAACAACGAAAACCGGAAAGAATATGTAGAACTCTACCTGGACTGGATACTGAATGCTGCCATATATGAACAGTTCCGGGCCTTTTATCTAGGCTTCCATAGCGTATGTGCATCCAATGCTCTCATAGTAAGTATTTAAAAAAATTAATTTCCACTCTAAATATGTTAACAAAATACACTGATGGAAGGCAAATGCGACCAACAATTGAAAATTTGTATTTTGAGAAGCGATATATGGGAATCCCTGTCCAAAGACGAGCCAAGAAAGTTTGGTATGTTATTAAATCAGTGGCGGTTCCTCGGGGGGAGGGAAGGGAGGAACGTCCTCCTCACATTTTTCTTCTTTTGAAAGTAAATACCAAATAAAATATGTGCCTTGAAATTCGAGGAAGATTCGATAATTTTTAAGTTCTCAGCTAGAAGAAAACCTCGGTTGATCGAGTTTTAAACGATGCGCACTCATGTGCTGTTAGAAAACTGTGAGAAAGATGCGAGATTGTTTGTGTGGAGGAAAGTCAATGCATTCCTCCTTTACTGCAGTTAACACACATAGACAACAGCTCACTAGCGGCCAGAGAAAGAAGCAGAGTTTTAAAGCAAGTAAATGAACGGACAGGGAGGAGATCCTCCTCTGAATCAGCGCATGGGCGGGAAATAGAAACCAACTGGTCGTGCAGCAAGCTCGCTACCGCTGCCTCCTAACAATGTTGCATTCAACCAGACTATAACACATCTAGGAGGAGGCACAATAAAAACAGTTTTAACGCAAAGCTATGAAAGACACCATATAAACTTTTTTTTTTTAAATTATAAATAAAAAATATTATTCATTGCACTGTATATAGGCCACTATTCATGGTTTGAAATTTCCAAGAATATTCGAAAGTTAAAGTTGGGTTTATATAAAACAAAGAGGAAGTAGTTAGTTCTACGTTAGTATCGCAGATCTTTTTGGCCCCTGAAATTCACTTCCATTCATTGTCTACTAAACAGGGTAACAGCCAAGTTGTCAGTTTTGTACAAATATATTTGAAATTGAAAGTAGGTACTCCAAATTGCATTATTTTTAACATAAAAATTAATTGGCCACCGGCAACTTTGAACATTAATGGTAGTATGACTTTACAAGAACTGACATTCTTCAAAAGCATGTGATACTGAACTTGTAAAATGTACATGTAGCAACACAGACCACGTGGGTGGGTGCAGTGTTCTCGCTTTCCTCAGATTATTTTTCATTCCCATTTCCGTAAAACAGTTCCGATTACGTGTTAGTAGCTATAATCTCTTCCAACACGTGTGATGCTGTAGTGTGCTCGAAAAATGCTGCGAGGTTGTTAATTTCCTTGTAATTGTTAATTTGTGCAATTATTCAACAATGAATGGAAGTGAAAACATAATATATCTTGGACAATTTAGGAAACTCAGTTTACAAGAACAGATTATTGCTATACAGAAGGGAAGGCCAAGCACAACACTACCTGGTCTTACATGTATGCATGCAGGCTAATTTGTAGCTTGTTTCATTCAGGAAGGTGTCATTTCGTGCTGTTAACTTCTTTCCTCCTCTTAAAAATACACAGGAACCGCCACTGTATTAAATGTATTGTAAGGGTTCTTTAAGAACCATGATGAAGCAGCAAAAAGTAGTGATCACCTGTAAGTGTCAAAATTGCACACAGTTCGAGATTTAAGATGAGTGTTTATCAGTGATTTGTCCGTTTAGTACATAGCCTAGTGGATAACAAGTAGATGGTACTTTTTTACGAACTAAATTTTTTAAATTTCATTATTAGTAGCTTACTTATGTAGAAAGTATAAGCATATAGACTACTGGAATGAATAATATTTTCTACAGCGTGGGCAGTTTAAAAGTCCCGAAATATTGCTCGGCCAGTCGGTTGTCCAAGTCCCATGCAATCGCTGGCATTTCCCTCCATGAAAGCTTGGCACTCTTCCCGCCTGCAGTCAGTGGTGAGTGGGATTTCATTGGAGTAGACAGTTGTGTAATGCAGTCGTGGTGAGATTTCAAATTCCTACACATTTAAAGGACAAAACTAAAATTCTTTCAATAATTTATTATCAAAATACACTGCTCTCTTAAATTCACTAAGTTTATTAGGAATTAAATCAAGTCTTTCCCAAAACATGCTATGAAATGTTTCATATAAAACAATTTTTATCTCGAAAAGAAAGCATAAACGAGTAAAATTGTATTACACTTTTTTATTTGACATGTCTCAAAGAATAATACTTACGGTTCATCTTGTATATTTAAGTGATATACCTATATATAATATGAAAATGAATATCTCTCATTCCTTCTGTAGCCTACTCTTCAAATGTAGAACTGATATTTACTATAAATATATACAGGAGGAGTCGTAATTATTATGTACTATAAAGTATTGCAGAGTATTCTGTACACCAAAACAAACATATTTTGTCATATAGACATATAGCTCACACTACATTGTTATCAAGACATGGCAACATTGCGTTATTTCAAAGCTAGTCTACCAATTACCCATGGCTAAAATCGGAACTAATAGTCGGTGGTGCTGTTTTCTGGTTAAAAAGAGATGTATTCATAGTTGATCATGTCTTGTAGTTGTGGCGATGTTTTGTTGAATCATGATGTTGAGTAGGACTATTTTAACTGAGATTAGTGTTATTTTTATTTTACTGAATTCCATAACATAACAATTGGCACTAATACAGAATGGGGTAACCATACACAAACAGTAAAATGACCGATATGATCTTGATTTAGGGTGAAGTAAGAAACAATTACAGTGAAACCTGCCTTTGTGGTCATTTCATTTAAACGGCCACCTGACCAAAAGGCCAATTTTCTCTGGAACCAATTTGATTTTCCATAAGATCAATACAAATTCTCTCTTTATTTAGTGGCCGCCTCTTGCGCCGGCCAACAGCCGTGGTCTATTTGGATTGGAACCTGACTATAACAGTCACTGTCCAACAAAAAATCTTTTCACGGATACTGTCTGGCCTATTTCTTCAATGGTTAGAGGGCAGGAAGCAATGTCACGAAGACAATAGCTAAGTGTACAACAGTACACCCTCCATATCTTGGGGTTAGTTGGTTATTGTTTTATGACTCTTTTGTCACTTTCCACTCCGACCCTGCACAGCTTTAAATTCTTACTCGTTTTTAAAGGTTTGAAACACGGACATTTTCTATCGAAAATGTCACAGTATGTTTTAGGTCAGTAGTTAACCATTCGAATTTTTTATTTTTTTTTTTCTCCTCTTTCTATCTTTCTCTATTTGGGCCAGCTTTTACGAATTTTTCTTCTTTTCATTCAGTTGATTCAGAGGAATTGTGAAGTTTGTTTGAGAGAGAAATCATGTCTAACAATAAATCTAGAGTGCTGTTAAGTTTAGAGACAAGACGAAAAATGATTGAAGAAAGTGAGAAGGGAACATGTGGGAGAAAAATTGCAGAAATATTCAAATGTGGAAGGACACATATAAATGGTATAATTAAGAATAAAGATGAAATATTAAACGAATGAGAGAAAAATATGCGTGATGGCCAAAAAGGAAGAGACAATCTGTGTTTAGTAATGTGAATGATTTCGTTTACGAATGGTTCAAGTGTGCGAGGGCGAAGAAATTACCTGTAAGCAGGTATATAATTCAAGAGAAAGCTCTTGAAATTACCAAAGAACTCAATGTAAGAGCAATTTTTTGCTGGTAATGGGTGGTTAGAGCGGACATCACACGTCCAGCCCCTTGATCAAGGTATTATCCATTAATTTAAACTGAGGTACCGTAAGCGAGTTTTGAAAAGGCTAGTTGCAAGAATGGAAGAGGCTGGGCTGACATTAATATGCACGATTGTTGTGTGCGCACAGTACTAATAAGTGAATGAAATTCAGTACTTTCATGCTGATTCATAAAAACCGCAACCTTAATCAAGCAGCCACCTGATAAAACGGCCATTTTACAAGGTAATTTCAGATGGCCGCTTTAGACAGGTTTCACTGTATTCTGCTGCTGCTGCTCGCACCTACACTGAACGACACCCAACTCCAAAAACATTTGTAGCAGTGGAACATTGCCTTACGGAAACCGGTCACTTTGCACCTCTGATGAACAATGCCGCTAGACCGCGGAGTCGCAGGACTGCAAAACATGGCCAACTATGAATATATCTCTTGTTAACCATAAAATAACACCGACTGTTAGTTCTGATTTTAGTCACGGATAATATTGGTACACTAGCTTCGAAATAACGCAATGTTGCAATATCTTGATAACAATGCAGTATCAGCTTTATGTTTATATGACAAAATATATTTTTTTTGGTGGATACAATACTCTGCAATATTTTACTTACTTACTTACTTACAAATGGCTTTTAAGGAACCCGAAGGTTCATTGCCGCCCTCACATAAGCCCGCCATCGGTCCCTATCCTGTGCAAGATTAATCCAGTCTCTATCATCATATCCCACCTCCCTCAAATCCATTTTAATATTATCCTCCCATCTACGTCTCGGCCTCCCCGAAGGTCTTTTTCCCTCTGGTCTCCCAACTAACACTCGATATGCATTTCTGGATTCGCCCATACGTGCTACATGCCCTGCCCATCTCAAACGTCTGGATTTAATGTTCCTAATTATGTCAGGTGAAGAATACAATGTGTGCAGTTCTGCGTTGTGTAACTTTCTGCATTCTCCTGTAACTTCATCCCACTTAGCCCCAAACATTTTCCTAAGTACCTTATTCTCAAACACCCTTAACCTATGTTCCTCTCTCAAAGTGAGAGTCCAAGTTTCACAACCATACAGAACAACCGGTGATATAACTGTTTTATAAATTCTAACTTTCAGATTTTTTGACAGCAGACTGGATGAGAAAAGCTTCTCAACCAATAATAACAGGCATTTCCCATATTTACAGTAAATAATTACGACTCACCTTATATAGATGATGATTACGCATTATATTATCGACAACATACATTTTCCGTTGTTTTCAATTAAATAATTTTTCTCTAATAAGATGCTGAGACCAGAAGAAGTGGAGATGTTGGTCTGTGGCTCTCCTACACTTGACCTTAATGAACTCAGAAAAGTGACAGAGTACGATGGCTACAAAGGAGATGATCCTATCATCTTGTGAGTATGAGCCATGATCCATGAATCATTATCATCATCATCATCATCATCATCATCATTATTATTATTATTATTATTATTATTATTATTATTATTATTATTATTATAAATTTTAGTAAATAATATTTTGCACCTAATCTCTTATTTAATATATTTTTTTCAACTTCTAATTACTCCAATTTACTTCTACGAATCATTCAAATACGTAAGGATAAAATGCTAGAAGTTTATGAAGTATTGGTCCTAGAGATGCTGACAGAAAGGTCAGAAATTTCCAGCCAACAGATTCAGCAAAAATTAATTACTTTAATAACGTCTGGCCAATTACGCTTTATTTCAGAAATTAATGAAAAACAGGAATTTTGGACTCCGTTATATAAAGGAGTTTTGACCTTGCAGTGTGTATTGTAATATTTATTTTTCCCCTCTTAAAGAGTTCAAGTGTTCTTTATGTTGAATCCCATTTCAAATGTAAAATTATGAATGAAGAAGAATACTAGTAGGCCTATTTCAAACGTTAAGTGTTTGGGAATACGATGTAGTATTGATAAGTCCTTTGCCTAACATGGATAAAGTTACTGCATCTGAAAACAAATTTTTTCAACATAAACGTTACTTGACTTTATAACTTAGCACAATGCCATACACCAATTCTAAGCTTTAAAACAAAATGAAAAATTGTTTGTAAGATCACTGATAATGAAGCATATTACTTTGAAATAGTCGTCACGCACATTTAAGGTTCATTGTCTTTTTTAAGGGGTTACACACACCTTCCACACTAAAAAATGTGTATGTTTCATAAATGTTATTACTCCATATCCTTAACTCCTATTTTGATTAAATTTTATATGACTAATGTCTCAAAATTACTCTTAGATTTATATACTGTATATATATTTGCCTACATAACATGTTCTTGGAATTCTGAATTTTCAAAATTTGCATTTTGCGATTTGTACCAAAACTGCAATTTAAAAAAAAAAATTACTCCCAAGATTTTTAATATTTTTAGAAATTCTTTCTTGCCTTAAAGGTAATATTAATATTAACAAGCTCTAGCTCAATGGTAAGAATATCTGCACTGCAGGAGAAAGACAAAACTTTTCCCCATGTATTTAAAGGTTTAAGAATTTTTTCTTTTTTTTTTTAAGATAGGATAAAGACTGAGCTACAGTTTGTTAATCTGGCTACGAAAAAGGGCCATGCAAAATTTCATTCAATTATCTAAAAAATTGTGGATGATATGATTTAAACAGTTTTGAAAAAATGAAAGATAAAATTACAGACTGCTGGCTGGTATTGTGTTTGCACAGCAGCACATTTTAATGCATACCGGTAACTTGGTCAATTTTATAGATATCTTGAAATTTCTTTCACATGTATAAAACTAAGAGTTAATATAAAATAAAATTGAAGGGTTAAAAAAAAAAAAACAACTGTAGTCCAGAAAATGCAAATATGAGATATTAAGCATAAGATGAGCGTATTGTAGCGGCCATCTACTGAATTAGTCATTAGGGGGGAAAAAACGTCATAAGCCTATGTTATAGGAGTGGAAATTTTCAGTAATTTTCATAAAACAGCCATAGTCCAGCGGCGGATTTTGAGAGGAGGCAAGGGAGACCGTGCCTCCCCTAATATTTTACCACAACACAATATGGCAGTAATAATTCCAGCTGAATTAAGATCACAGACAAGTTATAGAAAATGACGAACATTTTCCCTTGTATATTAATTTTACTATTCACTACGACTAAAATGTAAGTTACGTAAAGTCGATCACATCCAGTTGGTGATGTCCGCTCACTATACTGTAGATAGTACAAATAATTCGTACTGAAAAATAACAGATAGCGCTGTGACCTGTATAGTCGAATCTAGCAGCCTGCAGTGTCTATGTGAGAGCGGGAGAGAGGAGTCGGCTACATGACTCTACTCCCCGGTAACCATGACAACAGCAGTTCAACCAATAAGATAGCTGGTTAGAGGAGTGTTTAAACTTGACTAGAACGCGCGAGGGGAGCCGATTTGGAGACGTCCTACCCACCGCTGACAACTGTACTGCTTATAGTCACGGCTGGTTTCGACTGTATTGGGAAGCTCTCTCTCTTTCTCTTTGATTTTAGAAAATTGAGTCACGTTTTGTTAGTTTTCTCTCCCTGCGTAAAAGTTTTCATTTATGTTGTTAGATTTTTCTCTTGTTTGCGGGTGTTCCTGTTATTTTATTCTTTTGTGATACAAGATGTATTTATTTATACAGTATTTTAAATATATCGAGAGTTTAAAAGTAAATGCAGATTTGTCTCTAGCTTCTTTTAGTAGCAGTTCTTCAGTATGTTGTACTGTAACTAATTGATCGGTTTGCGAAGAAAGACGATCATCGAGTTAATTTGCTGTAAAATTAGACTATGTAATAATAATGAGCAAGCCCCAGATTCTTAGATTCGAATGAATTTTGTTGTTATCTCGTTATTCTCGAAATATTGCTTTTCTTGTCCGTTTTATGTAGCAAAGAGTAACATTCTTAAATTCAATACCGGTATGTCCTAGAAAGATCTAATTCGTAGGTTAGGACTTAAAGTGTCCTAAAGAGAGGCAATCTTTACCAAGCCGTTGTAATATATTAACAGTATGTTGTTTATTTTTATTTTTTTCCCGTAAAATCATATAAATTCCTAAACATAAGATTTAAAATCCTAAAACATAAATTAGAAGATCTAATTTTAGTTTCTTAAAACCTATCAATTCTGCACACTGACTCCCACAGGTAAACACCTTAACAGAGAATGATTTGTATCCTGTAGGCCTATGAAATAATTTCGTATCATAAAGTTTGTTGTTTTCTAATGCCAGGCGTTTGACAATAAAGTCATTTGACCTCTTGCACTCCAATTTTTTTCAAAGATATTGTCATGGTCAGCCACTGAAGCACAGATTTTGAAGTGTTCCGAATTCATTTCTTGGTTTGAGTTGTACAATGGGCAGTTAGGGAACTGATATATTCCAATTCTATACCAGGTGTTTGGTCAAACAATCATGCCTGTTGCCAATCTAAATGCAGCTACAGACGATTTTCGTCAGTAAATCGGGAATTAACTGTGAATTATGATGCAGAGAGTTCCATTTTTCCCTTGAGATTGTGCTATCAAATTTTGTTTGTTGAAGTCTAAGTATGTAGATTTAATAAATATTTAATGAAAAGTAATACGTAGGTTTAGTAACAGGTCTGTAAGTAGCAGTGCTGCCCTTCTTTGCTAAAGCATCCGCATTCTTGTTTCCCAGGATTCCACAATGGGATGGTATCCATTGGAATACAATTCTTTTATTGAGTGATATTAATTGAGAGAGCATTTTAGTTATTTCTGCTGTTTGAGATGAAGGTGTGTGTTTAGAGACTATTGATAGAATAGCTGCTTTGGAGTCTGACAATATAACTGCATTCTTAAATTTATTGATGTGAAATAGAAGATTAATTAATTCAATTAATATAAGAAAAATCAAAAACCAATATTTATTATGTATTTAACCCCTTAATATATTTAACAGTATGAAGTTTTAAAGATTAAACTCTTATCATAGTATTTTAAATATTTAAATTATTTGATACTGTATATTCTTGCAGTAATAAGTTCTGCCCCTTCCCTTTTTAACTGAATATTTATTTTTTATACTAACAGAGACTTCTGGGAAGTGCTGCACTCATTATCAGATGAACTGAAGAAGAAGTTCCTGTTGTTTGCTACAGGAAGTGATCGTGTGCCAGTGGGGGGAATGGGTGAAATGACGTTCAAAATCACAAAAGTCACAAACAAGCCTGACAATCTACCAGAAGCACACACGTGCTTCAACCAGTTAGTGCTACCAACATATGAGAACCAGGACTTGCTGCGACAAAAGCTCATCATTGCCATTTCAAATGCAGAGGGATTTGGACTTGAGTAAAACATTATCGACAGAGTTTACACAACTTGTGTAACTAAATATTATGAAATTTGAACTCAAAGAGTGAAAAAAAATACCAGTTTCTTTTATGTTGCTTCCTTTGCCATTTTATGGACAAGAGTTTTCTGGATGTAATTGTATGTACATAATTTGTTGCCTCATAAAGACATTTGGTGCTGGATTAAAAACCGAAGGCCACATTTACAAACACATATAATGTATTGTATTAGTAGAAAAAAATATAATTACTAAAAAATCTAACTTTGTAATCAAGGCATTAAGTAATGAAGAAATTTTCTACTTTTAGTGAAGTACGGTAATGAAAATATATCTTCACATAATAACAATGACCAAAAAGAAACTAAACGAAAAATGTCTTATTTTCACTATACTACTTCTTAAATTAAAATAATAAACGGAACATATGCATTATAAGTACCGCCAGTTAATATGTCTCTTAAAGAAAGGTCAACAGAAGTAGCAGTTCGATAAATGAAATTATTGATACCTATTGTTTGAATAATTGAGAACGAAAGTTTGTTTGTTTAGATGTTACCATGGCGGATATTTAAACACTACAAGGTACAGGGAAAATATTTGCGTAAAAACTATAATGAATAATGAAAAAGTTTGGAACAATAGTTGTAGTTGACATTTCTTGTTACTTGATGTCAAAAAAAATTTATTTTTATTAAGTTGGACATATTAAACAACAACGATTTATTGTTATTTCAGCATAAGAATATCAGATATTATCAAATATTCTGTTACCTATAGCTGTTTAATGCTAATTAAAATAATAAATTTATTGAGATTAAAATATAAAATTAAAAGATAAATGTTAACTGTAAGAAAATCGTTTTCACGTTTTTTATACAATCGATCTTAGAAAATCCACTATTGAACAAAGTTTACATTGAGACTTTTTATTGGACTTAAACACAACGTCACATCATTTAAATTTGAAACTCAAATATGTATACACACTACAGAAAGTTTGGAATAAAAATTCCAATGGTTTTTAATTTCATCAGTGCTTTTAAAGATTTTACGACCAGTTCTGTGTTGTATTTGCATGTCTGTCGCCCTTCGTAGTTAATATTTCCAAAATTGAAATAATTAAATGAGTTTAGGGTTCTTGATTGACTGGATTGTATTATGTTTACAAATAACAAGTCACGATCACAATCTTGGCATTCAGTGACAACAGTTAGGAATCAGGAGCCTCTACAATCAAAACTAAGCAGTGGTGGCAGTAAAGTCAGCATTTTACAATCCTAAATAGATGAAAATAATTGGTTCTCTGACAAAGGAAAAATTTTGCTCTTACAAAATAAAAAAAATGATGAAATGCCTCCGTGATAACATGTTCAAACAATTTGGAACAAAAGAAAATCATCTTGGCCTCACAATTTTATACAACTGTACCGCTACTGATTTCATTTCTGAAAATCCACTATGTCTATAGTTTGCAATCATTGCAGATCTGGAAGTTATTCTTTATTTCTTAAATAAACCAAAAAGCGTGTAGAATTAAAATCATCAGTAAGTTGAAAAGTTTAAAGTTTTATCGATAATTTACACCCCACTCCAGCTTAAGTTTGTAAAAAATTTTCATTTCTCGTGGCATAACCGTTTGAATACACGTCAGTGGACTTATTGGATGATCTTTCACTTTTCAGCAAACTGCTGGTTAACCTGGAATTCATGGACTAAGTCGATTAATACAGTTTTAATATTTATAAAATTGATAATTAAATGAACCGAAATATTGAGGAACCCTACATGCCTAGAAAACTAAACTTTTCAGAAGATACAATAAACATCTCAGGTCCTAGAATTGTGCTCAAATTATTTTTTTTTAATGCTTAAGCTAAAATGAATGTTAATGGGAATATGCAGAGTTTCTCTTCATAACATCATGAGTCTACTGTACATGTTTAGTTTACGAAATCATAATATATAACTAAATTTCTTTAAAAAATGGACATGTGGGGTTTCTCAATATTGTGATTCAAACACACTAAATGATTTTAACAGTTCGATTAAATAAACCCATTAAAATGTTGAAAAATGTAAATGTTTCCAAACTTTTTGTGATATGTAGATGCAATTTTATAAATATCGAAATTTACATATTTCATCAGTCAAGAGCTGACAGTGAAGAAAAATTCGTCAGAATTCTACTCAACGCATGTCATAATGTCTTCAAAGTGGACCAAAGCAAACTATGAACTGAGACATACTGTGGCATGATTCGCAACACATGGTTCCAGAGCAGGATCTACATGAACAAGAAATACCATTCACCCAGTTTCGAATGTGTTTGTGAACTGTTAGTGGGTTTGTGGGTGATACCACATTATGTTATGCGGAAAAAGGACTATTTCATTAACAAGATTCTGTTTAGACCAAGAACATAATATTCCGCATTGTGCGTGTTTCATTACTATTTTTTTTATATATCATAAGCAATAAAAAAAAGTCCAATCTAAACCTCTTCTGAATAAGTCAACATATTTTCCTCAACATATGAACTAATGGTGCATGTTTCTTTTGAATTATAAAAGAGATTGTAATGCTATACATTACACTGGATATTTCTTACAATAATTTTAATACAGCTTTGTAATTTATTTTATGCTCGACCATGCCGAAATGTAGTAATTATACACCTGGTAGCAGTCCTTTAATGCATGTCATTAAAGTACACCTACTCATTAAAGTACAGGTGTTTTCAGCCAATGACAACTCAGCTTACAGGTGTTCAGCCAATAACGAGTCAACTTTGTACCGTTATAAAACCGCACGTATCGCTTATTCTCGGAAATGCAATCGAAAGAGAATTAGCGAAAAGTCACGGAGGCTGGAAATCCAATACTGTCGCAGAAGGTTATGTTCTGTTACTATAATAATTAGCGTTAATTGTAAATAACATTCAAATAAATTCAATTTGTCATCTCGTTTTTCAATGTCGAATTCAATAATCAAGGTTATACCAAGTTTAACGGGATTACACAAGGTCAATGACATTATTGTTCCTCGGAAAAAATCAATACTTTCGCGTATGCGCACATCTCACAATTCACGACCTAGAACAAGGTCACTTCCGATCTTGTCAGATACAAATAAAATGTATACATCTGAATAATTTCAAGTTAGAAATATGGTCGAGCATAAAAAGACGTATGAAATTTGCTTATAATGGTAATTAAGAAGCTCGTATGAAAATTATGAAACTCGCTTGCGCTCATTTCATAAACATCCATACTCGCTTCTTAATTACTATCATTATAGGCTCGTTGCATAATGTACTATTAACATAACATACAGGAAAACTAAATAAGAAGCTTCTTTAGATGAGAATGTATTTATCCTTCAAAAGTTTTACAAGTTTAATGTGATAGAATTGTGGAATTTTGTAAGTCATAGAACCACATTAAAAAAAAAAAACAATTAATATAATTTGCTATACGAGTTGTACAGTGAGCCAAATTCAAAATCCTACATCTAAGGTACCACTTCAACTGCCTGTATCTGTTCTAGTGTCTTTCATCACGTGGCCTGCCACCTAGTCGTGAAAGAGAGAGACACTCATTGCTACCATTAATTGTTATACATTAAAAATAAAATACATAGCTCTATTTAAAGCCACTCACATCCTCGAAGTTGATGTTGAAAATGTTCATCTTGAGATCCAAAATGTTTTGACATGTGCTAAGGAAATTTGTAATTACCTGTGCAACTTCTCCCTTGTTACAGAGTGAATTGAGGAGCGTTTTTGCAAAAGTCGATAGATGCAGAAATTTTCGAAAGTGAGTTACATATGTATATTGTATGTTTTCTACCTCCGGAATCGATCTATGAAATCAGATTTACCAAAACATGATTCATACCGTATGTAGAGACTACCAAACCTTCCAGGTTTTTTCAAAACTCGATAGATCCTGTCACTTAGTGTAATTTCTGTAAAATCTTGATTTCTGCATCTATCGACTTTGGCAAAAACGCTCCTCAATTTCTCAATGCATGTTTTCCTACAGATGTTCCAAATATGGGGATTTATTCTATATCTTTTGTTTATGCTTCTCCAGAGATAACGATCATAAAGGGTTAGGTCCGGAGATCGAAGTGGCCACAAATTTCATCTTACTATGGCAGATTTACTTTGGGGACGTTCTACATTAAGTGTTATATCATCTAAGTTTTCAGCGTGAAAACACGACACCTCCTGCTCCTCCTTTCGTCTTGTATACTTTTCAAACTAGATCTTGCACTAGGGGAAGATAGAAATTTTGACACACGGAAAATTGTCTGTAAATCTTATTGCACATACTTACTTACTTATTTACAAATGGCTTTTAAAGAGCCCGTAGGTTCATTGCCGCCCTCACATAAGCCCGCCATCAATCCCTATCCTGAGTAAGATTAATCCAGTCCTTAGCATCATATCCCACCTCACTCAAATACATTTTAATATTAACCTCCCATCTATGTCTCGGCCTCCCCAAAAGTCTTTTTCCCCCTCAGATCTCTTAACTAATACTCTATACGTATTTCTGGATTCACCCATATGAGCTACATGAACTGCCCATCTCAAACATCTGGATTTAATTTTCCTAATTATGTCAGGTGAAGAATACAATGCGTGCAGTTCTGTGTTGTGTAACTTTCTCCATTCTCCTGTAACTTCATCTCTCTTAGCCCCAAATATTTTCCTAAGAACATTATTCTTGAACATCCTTAACCTCTGTTCCTCTCTCAAAGTGAGAGTCCAAGTTTTCTCAACCATACAGAACAACCATAATATAACTGTTTCATAAATTCTAACTTTCACCTTTTTTAAAGCAGACTGGATGACGAAAGCTTCTCAACCAAATAATAGCAGGCATTTTCCATGTTTATTCTGCATTTAACCTTATTTGCACTTGCCAGGCAAAATTAATAAGTACGTACCTGTATATGGGAAACAAAAACACTTGTTGTTCTATAGTAAATAGAGAAACATCCATTCCAATCACATGATCCTACAAATTAAATTCTCGCTTGTACAGATTGCCAAACTCATAAGGAAACTTAACTCTCTTCTATGGCGACTGGATGAGTTCAATTGTCTTGTGCTTATCTCATGTTATTTTGTTTTTACCTCAGGTTTTGATCTTAACCAGTGTACACAGTGCGAGGTAGGTAATGTAAACTCATAACAGCTGCAGACAGTTAAGAGATGTCTTCGATGGCAGATTAATAAGCGTAAATATATCTCTGGACCAAATCTCTTTTATATTTATTTTTGAGAGAATATTACAGACAAAGCATATTCTGTTGCAAGAGAGAAACTCTTGTGGATGTCGGAGGTCAACATTTTTTAAATTATCTTTGAAGCTGATGAGCTTTTAAATAAAGCTATGTCATCGACATCATCATCATCATTATTCACTATCAAGTATTAAACCCTTGTGGATCCGTTACGGTCTCAAGTCCGTGCTTTTTAGGTCTTCCTAAATTTCGGCATCCTCTTAGAACATTCTACAGAATTTGTTTTGGCCAACTAGCAGGGTTCATCCTCTCCACATGTTCTTTCTACTGAAGCCTATACCAGTACTGGTTGATATATTGAACAATGAGATTAATTTTCACAGTTTTTGAAAAAAATTTAAAATTAAAAATAAACAGATTGAATTAGTTTTCATGGATCTAAAAAGAGCATATGAAAGTATTCCCAGAAAAGTGCTATGGAAATCTTGGAAATAGCAGGGATACCAACCCTCTCAATTTCATAATAAGATAAATATTTAACAAAAACACATGTCAAGTGAAAATAGGATCAAAATTTTATCACAAACATTTTACACAAGCAAAAGACTTCTCCAAGGATGCTGCTTATTACCTATTTTATTCAGAATTTTCGTAGATGTAAATTTAAGAAATTTGACTAGGAAATGTGAAAGAATGGGAATTCAGATAACAGAAAATTTACCTATTGTTTGTGATGTCCAGGTGATATTTCCATGGACAATGGAGATATTTAAGAATATAATATATGGCGACTACTTTCACGTGTTAATATTGAACTAAGTTTATAATACATCTTGATTACACAACTTTTAACACTGTATCACTTCGGAATATGTATGGTAAGACTTTCCTGTGTTAAATTTCAACGTACCTCGCTTACATGTTTCGACCTATTTATGGGCCATCTTCAGAACTGGTCATTGTTGGTCTTGGTGCCACTTGTTCTGTTTCCTGTGAGGGTGTGTTCGTGTGGTATAGTGTAGTGTCAAAGAGTGTGTGTGTTCTGAAGTTGAGTTGTGTGTTGAGAATTTCGTTGGGGTGTGTTTTTGTGTGTCTGTATATTTCATATTATTCTAGTGTGTTTAATTTCTGGTTTTTTCGATTGGATGTGTAGTATTTCCATGTCTGTGTTGATGTCTCTGTGGGTGTAGTTAGCATTTGTGATGTGTTCTGCATATGTGGAGGTGTTTTGTAATTTTGTTATGGCTGTGATGTGTTCTTTGTAACACACTCAACACACAACTCAACTTCAGAACACACACACTCTTTGACACTACACTATACCACACGAACACACCCTCACAGGAAACAGAACAAGTGTCGCCAAGACCAACAATGACCAGTTCTAAAGATGACCCATAAATAGGTCGAAACATGTAAACGAGGTACGCTGAAATTTAACACAGGAAAGTCTTACTATACATATTCCTAAGTTTATAAATACCTAGTTGACTAGTTTCAGCTTGGGAGCCAACACAAACACAAGAACACGAAAAAAACATCACACTAACATACGAAAACAAAAGCGCAAACAAGATCGCATCTTCATCCAAGAAATTAAACCACAACATCACATACAGAACACAAACAGGTAGGTATGTACAAACTCACATGCAATATCTGCAACAAATTTTACATCGGACAGACAGACCATTTCAAACACGCTACAAAGAACACATCACAGCCATAACCAAATCACACAACACTTCCACATATGTGGAACACATCACAAAGGCAAACCATGCCTACAGCAACATAGACACAGACATGGAAATTCTACATATCCAATCGAAAAAACCAGAAACTAAACACACTAGAACAATACGAAATATACAGATAGACAAAAACACACCCACAACAAATCCTTAACACACAATTGAATTTCAGAAAAAAAAGAACACACGCACACACACACACAAAACACAAACGTACCCCTAGCAAACCAAATGAAGACACCAGATGACACAAAGATCCCACCAGTTCTGAAGATGGCTCCCAAACTGAAACTAGTCAACTAGGTATTTATAAACTTAATTCAATATTAATATGTGAAAGTAATCACTGTATATTATATTCCTAAGTAATATAGTGTTAAAAGTTCTGTATCGGTAATCGAGATGCACCAATGAAGATGCTGATTATATGTGCAGAAAATTACAGGAAGAGTACAGGAAGTGAGGATTGAAATAAACCTGAGGAAGACTGAATACATGACTGCAAGTAATGATGAAACTGAAATTGAAGGGCACAACATTAAGAAAGTTACAAACTTTAGGATCAGTAATGGAGCAAGATGGATCATCAAGACTAGAAATTGAGAGGCGAATATGACAAGGAAAACGAGCTACTGAAATACTACATTCATTAGTATGGAGTGCTGTAGTAACATTTTGGCTAATATAGAAAATAATTTATAAAACAATAGTGGAGAGTATAATGCTTGGATAGTAAATAGAGTACTAGAAGGAAAATTAAGAGCCATTGAAATGGACTTCTGGAGGAGATAAGCTAGGAGGTCAAGAAATGAAATGATAAGGAATACAACAATAAGGCAGATAATGAATGTAGAGAAAGATATAGAAGTTATAAACAGATAAAAAGATTACCACCATAATAAAATTTTCTGTAGCGATATTTCGTCAGTATCTTTATGGTGTACATTCAATTTAAATTATACTTGGTTCTATTTTTTTTTCTTATGTCTTAATCAATTTTGTCTGAAACCTGTTTATATAATTTTTCATTTTAAATTTTATTGTGAGCTATTCTGTGTCGCAGGGCAAACCCAAAATATTGGGTCAGACCAATAAATTAAAATTAAATTGGTATGGACAAGTTAAAAAGATGGAAGAATACCAAAGGGAATCATTCGATGGGAACCAGAAGGAAGGAATAGGAAAGGAAGATCTAATGAAAATTGGATGGATGGAGTAAGAATAAATATGCAACTGAAAGGACTGCAAGATCCAGATACATTAGATAGGAACAATGGAGGAAAAAAATTAAATGAACAACATGACACTTTGTTTGGTTGAGGAAAAAATTACAGCACTGTAAAAAGTCCTATAATAAAGAGAGAGAGAGAGAGATTAATTTCCAGTTTCTCCAGGATGTCTTCAATTTTCCGGTTTTCGAGTAAAGAACATCCTGCAGTTCTCCTCATGAATCTCATCTCGGCTGCTTGTAATCTCTTTTCATTAGCTTTGTATATTTATATAGCTACTTCTTAAATATAATAAAAATTAGTGGCAATGACTAGCATAACTGCAGGCAGTTAAATTGCTGCTTTAATAGTGACGTTTTAAATAAATCACACTGTAGCATACATTTGGTTCAGTGTATAATGGTCCAATGCCAATAAAGTTCAGCGACATTTGGTATAGTATATTTGATACACTGCATATGGTCCAACGATAAAATGTCCAGAGACAATTGGTACAATGCAAATGGTCGGCACAGTATATTTGGTACAACGCATTCGGACCAATAAAGAAGTCCAAAGACTTTTTTACAGTACATATATATGGGCCAGTTCAAAAGGGAGACAACTCAAAATTTAAAGGTTTGAGAAAACTGCATTTTAAAGCTCCATGTTGTTGTGAAAAATCCAATTAACACACTCTAATTTGAAACTTATAGAATTGGTACCGGTATATATAACTTTATTTAAATCATATTTAAGTAATAGAATGCAGGTAACAAAAATCCTTAATCAATTTAGTAATATTCAAAATGTAAAATTAAGCACTTCACATTTTTTTTTTAGTAGGTTATTTTACGACGCTTTTTCAACAGCTTTGGTTATTTAGCGTCTGAATGAGATGATGGTGATAATGCCAGTGAAATGAGTCCGGGGTCCAACACCGAAAGTTACCCAGCATTTGCTCATATTGGGTTGAGGAAAACCTCGGGAAAAACCTCAACCAGGTAACTTGTCCCGACCGGGAATCGAACCCGGGCCACCTGGTTTCGCGGCTAGACGTGCTAACCATTACTCCACAGGCGTGGACGCACGTCACAGGGTATTGTTTCTAGGCCAATTTTATATTTGATATAGGCCCTATATAAATTGCAAAATAACAATAGGCTACCCGCTAAGATGCAACATTGGCTTCTGTTTCTTTGAAAAAAATTATTTCTGCCATGCTATTTATGACTTAAAATTTCGTTTGTGAAACTCAATGAAACTGCAAATTTATATTTGTGTTTGTTTCCGACGTACAGTCAATTGCAGAAAATGCAACAATGAGTACACACTTCAAACACCTCAAAATCTGTGCTTCAGTGGCTGACCATGATAATATCTTTGAAAAATATTGGAGTGCAAGAGGTCAAATGACTTTATTGTCAAACGCCTGGCATTAGAAAACAACAACAACATATTTGTAAACCTGCAATGCACTATCTGCAGAAGACACTGTAGCCCAGAAATATTGGAATACACGAATGCTAATGGCTTCATTGCTAGATGCAAGGTATTGAAACAACAGACAGAAGAACATTAAACCACATATCCTGAACCTTTTTCAACATTTGACCATGTGAATTGTATCAAATATAACCGTTGAAGCAAATATCCTGAACCTTTTTCAACATTTGACCATGTGAATTGTATCAAATATAACCGTTGAAGCAAATATCCTGAACCTTTTTCAACATTGGACCATGTGGATTGTATCAAATATAACCGTTGAAGCAAATATCCTGAACCTTTTTCAACATTGGACCATGTGGATTGTATCAAATATAACCGTTGAAGCAAATATCCTGAACCTTTTTCAACATTTGACCATGTGAATTGTATCAAATATAACCGTTGAAGCAAATATCCTGAACCTTTTTCAACATTGGACCATGTGGATTGTATCAAATATAACCGTTGAAGCAAATATCCTGAACCTTTTTCAACATTGGACCATGTGGATTGTATCAAATATAACCGTTGAAGCAAATATCCTGAACCTTTTTCAACATTTGACCATGTGAATTGTATCAAATATAACCGTTGAAGCAAATATCCTGAACCTTTTTCAACATTGGACCATGTGGATTGTATCAAATATAACCGTTGAAGCAAATATCCTGAACCTTTTTCAACATTGGACCATGTGGATTGTATCAAATATAACCGTTGAAGCAAATATCCTGAACCTTTTTCAACATTTGACCATGTGAATTGTATCAAATATAACCGTTGAAGCAAATATCCTGAACCTTTTTCAACATTTGACCATGAATTGTATCAAATATAA
Source organism: Periplaneta americana (assembly GCA_025594305.2). NCBI lineage: Eukaryota > Metazoa > Arthropoda > Insecta > Blattodea > Blattidae > Periplaneta > Periplaneta americana. Next base: position 89,765,145 of record JAJSOF020000031.1, on the reverse strand, counting down.
CCGTTGAAGCAAATATCCTGAACCTTTTTCAACATTTGACCATGTGAATTGTATCAAATATAACCGTTGAAGCAAATATCCTGAACCTTTTTCAACATTTGACCATGTGAATTGTATCAAATATAACCGTTGAAGCAAATATCCTGAACCTTTTTCAACATTTGACCATGTGGATTGTATCAAATATAACCGTTGAAGCAAATATCCTGAACCTTTTTCAACATTTGACCATGTGGATTGTATCAAATATAACCGTTGAAGCAAATATCCTGAACCTTTTTCAACATTTGACCATGTGAATTGTATCAAATATAACCGTTGAAGCAAATATCCTGAACCTTTTTCAACATTTGACCATGTGAATTGTATCAAATATAACCGTTGAAGCAAATATCCTGAACCTTTTTCAACATTTGACCATGTGAATTGTATCAAATATAACCGTTGAAGCAAATATCCTGAACCTTTTTCAACATTTGACCATGTGAATTGTATCAAATATAACCGTTGAAGCAAATATCCTGAACCTTTTCAACATTTGACCATGTGGATTGTATCAAATATAACCGTTGAAGCAAATATCCTGAACCTTTTTCAACATTTGACCATGTGGATTGTATCAAATATAACCGTTGAAGCAAATATCCTGAACCTTTTTCAACATTTGACCATGTGAATTGTATCAAATATAACCGTTGAAGCAAATATCCTGAACCTTTTTCAACATTTGACCATGTGAATTGTATCAAATATAACCGTTGAAGCAAATATCCTGAACCTTTTTCAACATTTGACCATGTGAATTGTATCAAATATAACCGTTGAAGCAAATATCCTGAACCTTTTTCAACATTTGACCATGTGAATTGTATCAAATATAACCGTTGAAGCAAATATCCTGAACCTTTTTCAACATTGGACCATGTGGATTGTATCAAATATAACCGTTGAAGCAAATATCCTGAACCTTTTTCAACATTTGACCATGTGAATTGTATCAAATATAACCGTTGAAGCAAATATCCTGAACCTTTTTCAACATTTGACCATGTGAATTGTATCAAATATAACCGTTGAAGCAAATATCCTGAACCTTTTTCAACATTTGACCATGTGAATTGTATCAAATATAACCGTTGAAGCAAATATCCTGAACCTTTTTCAACATTTGACCATGTGAATTGTATCAAATATAACCGTTGAAGCAAATATCCTGAACCTTTTTCAACATTTGACCATGTGAATTGTATCAAATATAACCGTTGAAGCAAATATCCTGAACCTTTTTCAACATTTGACCATGTGAATTGTATCAAATATAACCGTTGAAGCAAATATCCTGAACCTTTTTCAACATTTGACCATGTGGATTGTATCAAATATAACCGTTGAAGCAAATATCCTGAACCTTTTTCAACATTTGACCATGTGGATTGTATCAAATATAACCGTTGAAGCAAATATCCTGAACCTTTTTCAACATTTGACCATGTGAATTGTATCAAATATAACCGTTGAAGCAAATATCCTGAACCTTTTTCAACATTTGACCATGTGAATTGTATCAAATATAACCGTTGAAGCAAATATCCTGAACCTTTTTCAACATTTGACCATGTGAATTGTATCAAATATAACCGTTGAAGCAAATATCCTGAACCTTTTTCAACATTTGACCATGTGAATTGTATCAAATATAACCGTTGAAGCAAATATCCTGAACCTTTTTCAACATTTGACCATGTGGATTGTATCAAATATAACCGTTGAAGCAAATATCCTGAACCTTTTTCAACATTTGACCATGTGGATTGTATCAAATATAACCGTTGAAGCAAATATCCTGAACCTTTTTCAACATTTGACCATGTGAATTGTATCAAATATAACCGTTGAAGCAAATATCCTGAACCTTTTTCAACATTTGACCATGTGAATTGTATCAAATATAACCGTTGAAGCAAATATCCTGAACCTTTTTCAACATTTGACCATGTGAATTGTATCAAATATAACCGTTGAAGCAAATATCCTGAACCTTTTTCAACATTTGACCATGTGAATTGTATCAAATATAACCGTTGAAGCAAATATCCTGAACCTTTTTCAACATTGGACCATGTGGATTGTATCAAATATAACCGTTGAAGCAAATATCCTGAACCTTTTTCAACATTTGACCATGTGAATTGTATCAAATATAACCGTTGAAGCAAATATCCTGAACCTTTTTCAACATTTGACCATGTGAATTGTATCAAATATAACCGTTGAAGCAAATATCCTGAACCTTTTTCAACATTTGACCATGTGAATTGTATCAAATATAACCGTTGAAGCAAATATCCTGAACCTTTTTCAACATTTGACCATGTGAATTGTATCAAATATAACCGTTGAAGCAAATATCCTGAACCTTTTTCAACATTGGACCATGTGGATTGTATCAAATATCACCATTGAAGCAAATATCCTGGACCTTTTTCGACATTAGAACAAATGGTTTGTACCAAATATAACCATTATACCAAATATTCTGGACCTTTTTCAACATTCCACCATATGAATTGTACCAATATCACTGGATTTTTCTGTTTGTACCAAATGTCAATGGATCATTGCTGCAATCGGATGATATGAATTGTACCAAATGTCCGATAATTGTACAATAGTACATATGTTATTATTTTTTCAAAGTCCACAAATATTATTCCTACTTTCATATGCAACCTGGTAATCGATAAAATCATATTTCAGTAACAATTTTTTAATTCTTAACTTTTGTATTCTATAAACTGCTTTGCATTATTATTTCTTCTATTGTCTAAATGTAAAATAGGGTATAAATATAACGTTAATTCCTTGACTGAAGGGACGAGGAAATTTAAAAATTATATCACAGCTCCAAAACTTGAAATTTACCTTTCTCATATGTATGTTTGTAGATGTGGTATAAAAAGCCCCAAAAATAATGTGATTATACTGTAACAAGTTACTTTTGAGTGTCACTATTTTAATGAATATTGTTTAAGAGAAAAGAAGTTTAATTTGACAAATATAATGGACGAAACTATGAATTGTTATTAACATTGTTGGTTTATTTGTCTAAATAACAAACTGAACTGTACTTGGTCACAAATTAGAAATATGTCACTTTGTTTTGATGAGCATATTATAAACAAGTGTGGTGATATAAACAAGATTTGTTGCATCAACTACTATTTTCAACTACAAACTGTCTAGATTTATTTTTGCTTTAAATAATTATTTATGTACATATAAATTGTAAATCTAAATATAAATATAAATGTATGAAAGTCGTAATTACTTAAAATAGTACTAATATCCTATACCCAAAGGATTGCAGGTACTATTCTTCCTAAAGTAAATGAGACAAGATCTGGATTCCAAGTATGACATGAGTCAGTTATAGAAACACAAATAACAAATTCACAACTTCTTCAGTAAGAAATTTTTTTGTAAATGGCGTACCCAGAATCTTGGTTTAATACACCCATTAATTTAGAGCCATCTGAATCTGTAATGTTCATGTAAGTTTGAATTTTGGGTGCAATAACGAAATTGAAAATGGATTTAATATTATAGCGACTAAAACTGAATACATGATAGTTATTTTTTTTTTTTAAGGAATCTTACTTCATACAATTTGTAAAATACTTACCTTCACTAATATTTATTTATTTTTATAAATTCATTTGATAACTTTTCAGTCTAATAGGTATTGTTTTCATTGTCATTTAATGTTATAATTAACAATAAAAGTTTATTGTGCAAATGTTTTCCTTGTTTTTGGTTCCTCTTCTCTCAAACCTATTTTAGGTTCAGGATTACGTCCTCCCACATATTATATTGTACTCAACATAGACCATTTGATACTGAAAATTATACAGTAGGTCGCAAAATCAAGGTGAAGGTTATAAACGACATTTTAAATGCAATTAATTTTTTTAATATTGAAACAGCTGACGACATACTGGTGCAATACTTAAATAGGGTGGACTGTGTGATGACCTCACAGGTTTTTTTTTATTAAAAATAAATAATTACAGAGTTACATTTCCACCGCTACCATCACCACCACCTTCATATGTCAAGTATCTATCTCTGCAATAATCTACATTACTTGTCTTCTTCAATCCGACATTTCTTTTGTTGTCCTATGTTTCATTAGTTGAATGGTTAATAGCTTTTTAATCTACGTAATATTATACAACTGTTTAAAATAATTTAAAGAAAAGGGCCCCATTAAGTAAATAACTGTCATGTAATTTCCCTCGTTGCGATGACCCTACGACATAACCACTTGGTCGGTCAGTAGTAACATATTACACTAATGGCTGATAGATGTAGCAAGAACGTCAATCAGAGATAAAAGATGTGTTATGGGTGTGTTTTAATAATAGAATAAATGCGCACAAGTCGTGCATAAGGTAGTTAAGCTACATAAGATACAGATTGAACTTAGCACTCTGTTGCTCACATTGTTTGTTCTCAATGTTCTACCGAGGATTTCCCTCTAACTGTTCACCTTGTTCATTTTTCACAGAATTCTACCAGGGATTTCATTCGTTTCTTGCACTTGGTTACGTGGTATTGGTCACACGGTTGCTCGCACAGTTCACACACACAGTTGTTCCCAGGTTCGTGGAAGCACTTGGTCTTGCATATTTTGTGGTGGTATCCATGCACCGCTATTGAGTTCACTAGGTGTCGGAGATCTTGATTTGCGTCGGCCCAGGATCTGTTTGTCATGGCTTCTGTTGTATAAAAATCCAACCATATGTCCCTTTTCTTTTTCTCCCTTTCGTGTAAAAGTTTCTTTGAGCTGTCGGTAGATGGGAGCCTCATACGTAGGTCTTCTATGAAGAAGGGTTCCCTGGCGAGTTCGTATGCTAGTCTCGACTTTGTGTATTTGGAGATACCCAAGGTGGCTTTCAGAAATCGTGACTTCACTGCTTCCAGAGTCATTAAGTCTTTTAGGCTCAGCTTTTCCCAGATGAGGTCTATTCCGTAGGTTGCGATGGGAACTATTTTTGCGTTGAACAAGGCCATGGCGGTTTTGAGTGATATTCTAGATATCGCCTGGATGTCATACATGGCTTTTGTGGTTGCTGCTGCTCGGGATTTTATGTGTATTCTAAATGACCTGGCGGTGGTTTGCAGAGTTAGACCCAGGTATTTGAAGCTGTTAACTGTCCTGAGAGGTTCTGATCCTATATATATTCTGTCCTCCTTAGCTTCTCGGCCTCTGTTGCGGAATGTCATCTGTACCGTTTTCTCCATGTTAATTTCCATTTTGTTTTCCTGTGCCCACTTCTCAAGTTGGTTGGTTGCTCTTTGCAAGGTGTGTGTGGAGTTCGATCCGATGACCATGTCATCTGCGTATATGTAGATTTTGGCTTCCTCCGCCTCTTGTTTAATTATCTGAACAACATCGTATATGTTGCAATGTTAAAGAGTAGGGGGCTTAATGGGTCCCCCTGCAATACGCCGTTGGTTTGCGTTATTGTTTTCGATGTGGTTACGTCGTCTGTGATCTGGATGACGTTGGCTGTATGGGTGTGTTTTTGTTTGTCTATAAATTTCGTATTGTTCTAGAGTAGACTGCCCCAACTACAGCCCACGAGCCACATATGGCCCGCCATGATCGTTTCAGTGGCCCGCCATGATCTGAATATTAATTCGTTGATTTTAAATAACTTTATAAAAATAAATAGTTGATTAAATGGCGATCTTACTCGTGTTAATTATGTAAGCATGTGTGGCTTACAGCTGTTTCGGTGCTATTCGACACCATCCTCAGAACCTACTCTGTAGGCTGTAAGCCGCACATGCTTACATAATTAACATGAGTAAGATCGCCATTTAATCAATTATTTATATTCAAGTGTTAAAAGTAGTGTACGAAAGATTCAACATGAACTTTATAAAGTTCAATTTCCTGCAGTATAATATGTTTTGTGCATGACTCGAAAAAAAAGTTTGAAGGCTGTAACCATTACTTCTTGGAAAATGAAGACCATCACATTCTTTTCATTGAGTGAGCAGAATCTTACCGAATGCGACTCTGTGACTGGAGTTTGTGGATTAGCAGACATTGCAAGGCCACCCCCATCCCAAGGCAGGCCGATCAGTCACCACACGATAGGTCATTCATCCCTTACATTCCTTTATCCACAAACTCTACGACTTCCATTGTCATTCTTTGTCAGTGCTCCACTGAATGTGTGGTAGTGTGGTGTCAGGTTTACTTAAGTGCAAAATGTTTTCGAAAGGACACAAAGTGTAGAAAGTATAATGAATCTTGGCTCGGTAATTATTTTGTGAAAGAGCAAGGAAACAAAGTAATTTGTGTTATTTGCAACGATGTTATAGCTGTAATGAAGGAATATAATATTAAAAGACATTACCAGACAACACACTCTCATGATTTTGATAAATTCAAGAGAAACAAACGTAAAAAACCAAGCTTGGCGTATGATTTCCTTGTTTTCTTCAACATCTGTATGTGAACAAACATTTTCGAAAATGAAAATTCAGAAATCACTATTAAGATCAAGCTTAAAATAGAGCATCTCCAAGACGTGATACTTCTGAGTACCATACAGCAGAGACCGGATTTCGACAATTTATTATCTTCAAAACACCAGTTTCACACTTCTCAGTAGGTGAGTAATTAATTATACATGCCCTTTTATTTAAGTATTTTAAAAAATTAAGTAATCCAAATTTTATAAAATTAATTATGGGTGATTCCAGAACATGGCATACAAATTCCAGGAAATCATTCCAAAAATTATCCCCAATACATTCTTAAGTTAGATTCCATGGAACTACTCTGCAGCACATAATGGATCACTTTCAAATTTATACAGATGGATCTCTAAATCCTAATAATGGGACATCATGATCAGGGTATTATATTCCAAAATATCAAGAAAGTTATTTCATACCATGTTCATCCTCCTCCAGTCTTGACACTGAATTGCTAGCTATTGATGCTGCTCTTCAGTGTGTTACTCAAATTTCTGAAAAATCTATTTGCATACTCACTGACTCCAAGGGGACTATATTTAATATAATTAAATATGTACCAAACCTATATGCACATAAAATTATTCCAATTCAGAAACAACTAAGTAAACTAAAAGAACTCCAAAAGGAAATAACATTTCAATGGATACCTAGTCATTGTCGTATACCTGGAAACGAGAAAGTTGATAATATTGCAAAACAGGCAACATATTTGCAACCACGAGCTCTTCAAGTGATATCTCTATCCAGTGCTTTTGCTTCAGTAAAGTCTCATTTTACAAACCTATGGATCAACAATTGGCTCTCTTCTGACAAAGGAAAAATTTTACAATCTGTACAAAAGAAACCAAATGACCTGGAAATGTACAAAAACTTTCCCAGACATGTTCAAACATTTTTAACAAGAGCCAGAACAGGTCACATTGTCACTCAATTGTATCTACATCGATTTCACATTTCTGATAATCCTACTTGTCTGTGGTGTAATAATCATGATGAAGATCTGGAACACATTCTTCTATACTGTCCATCCATAAACCACAAAAGAAGTAAATTAAAATCATCAGTACCAGTTGCAGAAGACACAGCCCTGCAGTATATATTGACTACACCCCACCTCTGGCTACTAGCAACAGGAATCTATAATGAACACTGATCAAAATACCCCTCATTTCTCGTGAAAAACAACAACTGAATAGACTACAGTGGACTATAGTGGACTTTATGTTGTCAGCAAACAGCTGGATACATTAAGAAGATTGATTGAATTAATTAATTTGATTATAGCCCAGATCACATATAGATTGCTCATTCTTATGTTAAAATCGGTTGCACTTTGAAGAGAACAACCGTCAGGATCGCCACCTATCCGCTGTAAACGAACACGAGATGGCAGTACAGTCGCTAATGCAATTCAAATGGGGGTTATGACGTGACTTCTTATGTAACTAGATGGTAGTATAGTAAACCTGACAAAAGTTGTTACCGTCAAAGCCTATATTATATAATATTATGATGTAGGATTATAGTCTGTTTTATCGTAATGTTATAAAAAAATTACACGTGCGTTTTTTTAAATATTAAGTACATTGTAATGCGACCTGAGGTCAATCACTAGAGTAATTATTGGCCGCTCATGGTAAAATGTTTTGGCGCCTCTGTTCAAGACTGTCGAGTTTCTGAATTTTTTATTGAACCTGTAGGATTTGCATGTCAGTTTCTATATTGCTGTAGTTTGGTTGAATTGTTTTGTGATTTGTATATATCGCATTTTTATGCACTAATAGCTAAGAGTGTCGCTCAGTATAGTAGAATGAATATAGTGCCCATTGGAAGGGTTTTTGCACCTGATTTACAAGTCTATAAAATCTAACAGTAGTCAAATCAAGGATGGCAGCATGCATCTTGTATATCACACGCTGACGTGTACGTAGCATATAATGTCGGCAACGTTATCAAAACATCTCTGACAATGTTTTGTTAACGGCCTTAACTGCCTACATTTCGGAAACTTGTGAATCAGACCTAGAAACCCTCCCAATGGACACCAGTTCCATTCTAGTAGGCCTATCGTATATTTAATGACTCTCTTACCTATTAATGCATTTAAATCTGATGTCTAGTAATTTGGCTATGGCTATGACATTTTCATTGTACCGTGTTTGAAAAGAACTTCCTATTTGTCCAATGAATGCAGAATACATCACAAACTTACCAACCACAACTACAGCAATATAAAAACGGACATACATGTCAAATCAGTAGTGGCTCGTGATAAAATATTATGTGTGTTCACAATTTTGTGGTTCCAAAATCGAAAAGAATTTGAAATCGTACGTTTAGTCTAATATGAAATGTCATGATTCCAATGTTTCACTATCGAAAAAAAACCGTACAACATATAATAATAATAATAATAATAATAATAATAATAATAATAATAATAATAATAATAATAATAATAATGAAACTCAGTCTTTTTATTTCCAATTTTTCTTGGTAAGCCAGTTTACCCAGTTCTTTACTGTTCAAAATTACTTGAACAGAGTTCATTGTTTACGTTTGTTAAAAATGAATACATACCATGGTCTCGTTATTTACAAACGGGTGTGTTCAGTAATATATTTTGATTCACAACACACTGATACTCTATAGCCTATACCAGTACTGTAATCCCACTCGCATAGATTACTATAAATACATGCCAGTAAATATTATTCTTAAATATTATACACTGCCATACAGATACTTAAATTCATACCACCGCCACAGTCATCCAGCACGTGTTTGAAAGCCAAATTATGCTATTATGCCGACACTGAAGTATAGTAATATACAAACTACACTCTCGTAGCAGCACTGTACACGTAAGTAAACGTTCCTACAGTCAGATGCTGACATCTACAGGCTATTAAATTTCCTCCTCGAGATGTAGCACGTGAACGATAGGCATCAATGGACCTGACATCTGTAGGATAGATACTCATCATGTTCACTTAACACTTTGTGCTCTTGACGAGTCATAAGTGGCCAGCTAAAGACAATTTTCTCCCGCGCATGCGTGAAATTCCTGTAACCAACTCGAAAAGAGCACGGCTTTGTACGTGAACGGATGTTGCCAAGTTTACATAAGAAGTTTATGCAAGATGCGGGAAGTTTAAAATACTCGACTCTGATATTATACATCCCCACTACGTCAATACGGTATCAAATAATAAAACTAGTCGTGCATTAATGGAAACAAGGTGTTCACGTGCTCTTATTGACGCACCACCACTGTGTCAAATGTAAATCACACACATTCAACCGAGAAGCCACAAACTCGATACTGTAGAACAATACGAAATCAAAAACACGTCCATAACATATCACCAATTCTCAATTAAATTTCAGAACACATACTCAATAACAGGAAGTCAGGAGATAGTGTGGGACTTCACTAGAATTCAGAATATGATTCACATCACATCGAAGCTAGTCAATTAAGATAAAGTACCACCATAGTTTAATATTAACACAGTGAAGTTGTTATTTATTTTAAATAACTTAACAATTCTTCAATGATATAAAAGTGTTTTAACACTGGTTATATACCTACAACAGTGGATGCGATCATTTTGACAGCTTTTAATATTAAACACATTGCACCAATATCATGTGATTAAGGTTAATTTTTATTTTCATAACGCAACTTAATACTGGAATTACGCAAAATAATAATAATAATAATAATAATAATAATAATAATAATAATAATAATAATAATAATAATAATAATAATAATAATAATAATAATAATAATAATAATGTAATTCTAATATTTTTTTATTTCCAAACCATACAAGTGATGTTAATAGTTGTAGACATATTCTCCATGATCTTTTTACAATATTAATTGATTAATGATCTGAAATACAATGCAATGAGCACTTACAAAACTTAGTAACATGGCTATGGAGTCTTTCTATTATTTACATTTGAAACAAACTATTTTCTTTATCACTTTTTCTGTGTAGGATCCACAAACATGCTTGCCACATTTGTTGCAATGTATATTTGTCTTGTTTCGACATTTCTCCATTTGGCACTGCTGTCTTCGACTATCTTTTTTGCAAGTCTTTACCTCTTCGACTCCATTTTCATCTTCTGTCCTACATGATTGTTTTCTGGATTCAACATACTCTGCGCATAGTTCTTCTGAGAGTTGAAGAATAAAATTTCTCTGGCTTATCTTCTGTCCTGTCACACACCTAAAAACAATCCAAGAGTTGATGGCAGCTAGATCAAGGATGTTGTGGAAAACATGTACTGGCCATCGACGTGTCCCGGCATGAACTGAAAATTTCCGATCCATCCGGTCTATAACGTCTACGGCAAATTTAGTCCTGTTGTAGAAACGGATTGTCTCAGGAAGTCGTTTAGTACTGGTTTCTACTTCAACATCGAAATGCATGGTAAATTATTGTACAGAATGACATTTTTGTTTTTGTTTTTTTTTTTGTTCCCCCCCCCCCTCCCCCCGATGAACTGTAAGGGTACCATCTTCGTCTTCAAGAGTATTGATGTGTAGAGAAGATTTTTCATTGTTTTGATGGTGTTAGGAATTTCTTTTCTTTCACGTTTCATAGTACCAACAAGACTAAGTACCCTTTTCTTTCAGTTTACTTCCAAATTTGACTGCAGTGAAAAAAATATCTTTTGTCGTGTTCCTTCCCTTATTGAGATATGATGGTGCTAACCTCATGACAACATTCTTCGGAAGTGTTTCGTCAGCTGGTCTCTGCTCATCTTTGCCGAGATAAGGGAACCCATTACAAAGATATTTAGAGTCAACATCTAAAAGCAGCCAGAACTTTATTCTGAATTTATCAGGTTTGTTTGACATGTATTGCAGAAAAGGGCATCTTTTTTTCTAGGGAAAAGTTGCTCATCTGCAGTCATATATGCACTGGGGATGAAGCATAGCTGGCAATTTTCAATTTATCCACGTACTTGATATCAGTGCAAATTTGTCAGTTTACAAACGTTGTGCCCTTGTGCTCTTCACATCAAAACACAAACATTTAAGTATTTCTCGGAATCTATCTCTGCCCATTGTCTCATTGAAAAATGGCGGCCCCCGTTTTCTTTTTTTACCGTAGTTCATCTACCTCCATGGCTGTCGCTCCTAGAGCAAATAATAAAAGCTATAAGTGCATCTGATTCTTGTAAAGTTAAACTCCATGAAACATTTCCCAAAACTCTTCGTGCTTCAGTTTCCGTACATTTCTTTATATGTTGTTGTTGTTTTCTAATGCCAGGCATTTGACAATAAAGTCATTTGACCCCTTGCACTCCAATATTTTTCAAAAATATTATCATGGTCAGTCACTGAAGCACAGATTTTGAGGTGTTCCGAATCCATTTCTTGGTTTGAGTTGCACAATGGGCAGTTAGGGGACATATATTCCAATTCTATGCAGGTGTTTGGCCAAACAATCATGGCCTATTGCCAATCTAAATGCAGCTACAGACGATTTTCGTGGTAAATCGGGAATTAACTGTGGATTATGATGCAGAGAGTTCCATTTTTTCCCTTGAGATTGTGTTATCAAATTTTGTTTGTTGAAGTCTAAGTATGTTTCGACATAGATTCATCAACTAGTAGGCGCCATCCACTTGCAACACTATCGTTACATACCTGTCGCTTTGAATGTGCTGTAGGTTCTTCTTTCTGTTTCCGTACATTCTGTTGGGTGATCCTACCCAGAGAAACGACACCAAAATTCTGTACAGTCCATACTGTGATGCCATCCTTGTCCAATACTTTTGATCCTGATTCAGGAAGTGACTCCCTATCTCGGTTACCCTGCCTACATTGAGTTTGCTTTCCTCAGGTTTAGGAGGTTCTTTACGTTGTCTATATTACTTGGTCCAGGTTCAGCATCTGTATGATAATAATATATGCAATTTAGAATTATGCTAATAAAATTGCTAATGATACAATAGTAGTAACAACAACAACATTATATTACCTTGAACTATTTGACCTTCAAAACGAACTGTGACTGGCTTCCTATCTATCTGTTTTTCCCTTTCTGCATTTTGCTGATCTAGTTTTGGTAGGTGCTATTCTCTTTGCAGAGTGGGTAGGTGGCCTCTGATCTAAGTTGTAATTATCATTTGGTCCAGGTTCAGCATCTGTATGAGAATATATGTAGCCAAATCAATAACTTTACTAATAAAACATAAACTATAATAAATAATATTAATAATAATAATAATAATAATAATAATAATAATAATAATAATAATAATAATAATGTTACCTTCAAGAATTTGGTTTTCACATGAAACGAGACAAATAATCGAACTGCTACTATATGCATCAACTGAAGGATGGTAGTCTTCGTCTGAGAAAATATCACTATTTTTTGTCACAACCTCTACGTTTGGAGCATCTTCAACATCCGATTTATCTTCACAAATTTCTTTCGAAGCTTTCAACAGGTTTTTATGTGAGAGAGTCTTTGATCTGCACAACCGTGATAGCTGTGACATATTCACTGTTCCAGATCACAATTCAAATGCACTGTTTTTGCAATATAAACGCGCACAGTCATGTTGAAGTTGACCAGTACATTGTTGGCTATGCGATTTCAGTTATAAGTTTGAATTACTGACACAACACTCGTTATGAAATCTGTTATAACAACATTTAAGTAACGACAGTCATTCCAACTGTTCTGCAGTTGTTCTAGGTATACATGCCGACAAATTAGTAGCAGCCCGCGGTTACAAAGGTTGGCAGCTCTGCATGAAAAATAGTGTATTTAGCAAACGCATGCTGTTTATTGCATCTAAATCGGATAACGCGTGTAATTACAGCCCCTTCTCGAAGTTGACTGTGCACCCGAAATTGTACTCCAGCCATCCGTGCGCTACACCTCTCCCACCTGGTACAACTAGTCATGTAGTGGAGATGTGCCCCACATGCTTTTCTAGTTTTGTAAGTCAAATTAACTAAATCCTTCACTCCGGTGTTTGTCCATGTATTTTCTCCTCTAAACAGAATACAGAAAGCGTTTTCATGAGCGCAGCAAAAAACCAATCGTTTCCATTACACATTTCGGTATTAAAATGACTAGTAGGCTACATGATTTCTTCGACTTTTTCCAGAAATTTCAATACTTAAATTTTGTGTAGGTCGTCCTAATTTCTTAAGTTAACATGCAATTTCTCTTTTAATTTCGAAAAAGGTTGGTCGATTAGGTTTTCATTTCATTCATTTTTAATATAAACATTTCCTTAGACACACTGACTAATCACATCACACCACCCACAGTACTATAACACACTGGAACTGTAATGATATACAGCAGTCCAGAACCCTATGAGTTCTAACGCAGGTCATAAAGAGATGAGGGTGTTCATGGTTCTTTTGTATATTCAGAGAGAGCTGCTTCGGTTGCAGCTCTAATGCAGTCTTATGGGACGGTGAAGAAAACCAGTTTTCTGCTGCCAACTACCCTACGTTGAGCTTCAGGAACTGCCGATCACAGATCCGAAAAGTACACTACAGCTAAAATTCTCGAGCAGTTCAAGGCTCCTATGGACAGTAAAATCTCGAATCGAAGAAGAATGAATTGGAAAAATAAATGAAACAATGAAGTAGATTACATAAAAGCACGTTTTACATTTTTAATTTTTTCAGGTCCATTTAAATGGCAGTTCTGCAGCTCTGCAGTTCTTATTGTAGAGCCGCCCCTGCGACAAATACAAAACTAATAAAAGAAAAATAAATATTAAATAGCCGAAATGTTCTATGAAACAACTCAGAAAAAGTTATAAATTCATAGTAATGTAGGATAAAAAATGTTTTCGTAATAAAGCGTTAAAAAATTAAATGCAGTCAAAATGACAGCCCTGTAGTTCTTGTGTTAAAAGAGTGTAATCATGACTTAAGTAAAAGTATAGTTAGAAATTATCTGATAAAATTAAAGTTTTTATAGCCTCAAATCAAATAAAGTCATAATAAACATTAAAATTTCACACAAAATAATAACAATAACCTCAAAATAAAACTTTCAACTCATAAGTGTGCACTGAAGTGTTTCACATTTGGCTCATTTTGAAATCTTTAGTACATATTTAAGAGCATATAAGTCCTCAGTCTAGATTTATAACTAAGAGACCAGAAACTTAGCCACTAGTCTTTGAAGTTAAGTGAGTACAGAGTCTGTGCAATGAGTGGAATGACTTGACAAAGTGTGTTGGTGCAAAGTGCTGTACGATGGATATAGACTATTCACACATCAAGAACTACAAACACTACATGATTTCAGGAGTAGGACCGTGTTGTGTATTGCACAAGAATAAACATAGTCTTTGCTGTAAACTTTTAACTTAAAAAGTTACTGTTTCACAGACACTACTCTTAATTAAATGTTTAAGCCTATATTACAATTATCTTTGATGTAAAATTTTAACTTAAAATGTTACCGTTTCATAGGTACCACTTTTAATGCAATGTTTAAGCCTAAATTACGATAACTTTTGTTGTAAAATATTAACTTAAAACACTGGTACAACTGTAACACAGGTACTGCCCTGAATGAATTAATGTTAAAGCCTATATTACAATAAGTGAAAGTCTCAGGAATCTTCTATGCCACATCAGTAAAGTTAGGAATGCAGTTATATTGTCAGACTCCAAAGCAGCTATGCTATCAATAGTCTCTAAACACACACCTTCATCTCAAACAGCAGAAATAACTAAAATGCTCTCTCAATTAATATCACTCAATAAAAGAATTGTATTCCAATGGATTTCATCCCATTGTGGAATCCTGGGAAACGAGAATGCGGATGCTTTAGCAAAAAAGGGCAGCACTGCTACTTACAGACCTGTTACTAAATCTACATATTACTCTGTAAAAAGATTTATTAAATCTACATACTTCGACTTCAACAAACATAATTTGATAACACAATCTCAAGGGAAAAAATGGAACTCTCTGCATCATAATCCACAGTTAATTCCCGATTTATCAAGCAAATCGTCTGTATCTGCATTTAGATTGGCAACAGGCCATGACTGTTTAGCCAAACACCTGTATAGAATTGAAATATATCAGTCCCCTAACTGCCCATTGTGCAACTCAAACCAATAAATGGATTCGGAACACCTCTAAATCTGTGCTTCAGTGGCTGGTCATGATAATATCTTTGAAAAATATTGGAGTGCAAGAGGTCAAATGACTTTATTGTCAAACGCCTGGCATTAGAAAACAACAACAACAATAATCTTTACTGTAAAATATAACTTAAAATACCGTACTATCATAACACAGGTACTGTCCTCGTGTACAAGTGTACTTTTCAACAAAAAATTTAAGGTACTGTAGTTGTTCTCAACTTTGTTGAAAGGAATGCTGGTATGCACCATCATTTCATACAGATCTCTGCTAAATTCGTCTGTTGGCACTGAATTACTAGTTGAAGGTAGATCGTCAGACTCACTTTTTTCTATCAATTTCAAATCGTTTATATGTTATTTTTTTAATTATAGTACTGTAAATATGCACCATCTGTTAGAACACATGTCAGTTTTACATTACACATAATTATGTCGCCACTTATTCAGACATACTGTCTTCCGAATTCCTCAACTCACTTTTGTACTTTCGTACACTTGTTGTAGGCACCTTTATTTCAACTAGTATAAGAAAGGAGTGCAATTTAGTTTGGTATGAGTTACTTCTCTTTACTATATTCCACCAGTGACTTCGTTCTATTCACACATTTACTAAAATGATATTTTGACACACTTCGTTGCACAGTTTGCACACGCATTCGGGGGAAGGTTCGTGGTACTCTGATCTTCTGCACAGTTTGTGGTGAACCGTGAACTGCTAGCCTTGTTATGGCGCTTCGTAACTTCCTGTTCGGCCCTGTCCAGTTGCGGTTGATCATCGCGTCCGTTCCATAGAAGTCACTTTATTTTGCCTTTTCTTGAATTTCGAAGTTCTGCTGCGGTAGATGGCAGCATGAGTCTGCTTCGTAGTTCCTCTATAAGGAGGGGTTTTTCATTCTGGAGGGTGCATATTTTGAGATTATTTCAACTAGTAGTGCATAGTTCAATTAGTTGAAATAATCTCAAAATATGCACCCTCCAGTAGTGCATAGTTCAATTTTACTAGTTTGCAAATTAGATAAAATTGTGAATCTTTAAACTTTCTTTATAAATTATTAACAATAAGTTGAACTGTGTTAGTTTATTTTATAATTTAATGTATAACATTATATGTACCCAAGCTTAATACAAAATTTCGAAATTTAATTTTCATACCAAGGGCAAATACTGAATCATACAAAAATTCTCCAGTTTTCCAAATGTTGCAACTATACAATAAATAACAACCTCATCTGAATGTTGATATTTTCAATATGAAATTTTCTAAATACAGAATAATTTGTTATCATATTTTGCAGAATATTATTATTAGTTAATTTCAAGCTACTTTCACAACTTATTTTAAATTTCTTTTTTCCTTTCTCTCATTTCTATTTTGCTTCTGTTTGTAATAGGACTATATTTCGTTTTTCTTGTTTATGTTTTATAAATTATGTAAATTTGAGTCTTGAACATTGTAATTGGACTTTGCTTCTTATGTTCATAAACAAATAAAATAAACAATATCACAAACATTGCAGTATACTGTATTTGTTTAGGAGTAATAAACCTGTTTAGAGTGACCCTGTAGTGTGTGTTACTTGTGTTTGTGAACAGTTTGTCTACTGAAGGACACGTGACATAATGTAAACTCCATGCACACTTATACTCATTCCAATGTTGTGTTCTACTTGATTTCCGTGAAATCAAAAAGCTCAATTTTATATAATCATTACAGTTTTTTTCTGTACTTTATACAAAGAGAATATAAACAGAAAATAGGATACACAGAGGTACAGTACAGCATAGATATAAATGAAAAGACTTTTCTATAATAATACACAAATTTATTTTCTGTAGAATCAAGAAAATGATTAAGAACAAAACAATGATGCAATATGAATAGTTACAAGTAATATGTACAATAAGTTTTCTCATACAGCCATAAAACTGGGACAGATGTCATTGAGGTGACTGCCAGGCAGGGACTGAGGCCTCTACCCTCTAACTCAGTCCAGCAGCCAATCGCAGGAAGGGATACAAGACATGAGAACCAATCAAATCACAGAAAGCATCCACAAACAGTTACAACTGGTGGGGAAGCCAGTCTGAACTTAAAAGCAGCAAGATGTTTTGAGAATTAACCGGGCGCAACTTACTGCCCGGTTGGGAAAAACCTAAACAAGATATGTAATAAAAACCACCATAAAAGTGTATTATTAATCTAACAGGAAGAGGTGAAAAAATTTCACAATACTGTATCAATTCATATTGCTGCTACACAGAAACTTGCATGAAAAAATTAATCTACACAAAAATGTATTTTGTTTTCCAGTTGTATCACATTTTAAAGATACCTTCGGACCAAATTGGTAGTGCTTCCAGTAACATATATTCCTATGTATTTTTTTGTTTTATTATTTTTTAGTTTGTGAAGAATCTTCCAAGCTCTTTTTGACACAGAAAGGTAGTTAGGTAAGTTTTTTATTCTGTTTTTGTATTTTTTCTTTTTTTGCGGCTAAGAGAAGCAGACATTGAAGAGCTGACAACCTACAGCCTCTTTCTGCCTTCCGAGTGTTCACGTGGCTCTTATAGCTCGGTCACTGGGTTGTGAGGGGACTGCTAGGCAGCAGTGGGTACTGCATTACTGTTACTCTTACTACTACTCTGCTATTTATTGTACATGAATAGAACCTATTCTACAACAAAACCTTTCACCTTAATATGAGTGGGTTTAATGACATATATGTCACTCTATCTTCTCACAATGCGGGGCAGAACCCACTATTGCACGTAGAGGAAACTTAGTTTCCAGCTCGCCGATCGAAGTATTAAAACCTTAAGGCATGTCTGATGGAGAGAGAGAGATTTCTGAGAGCTGGCCCAGCTGGAGACTAAGAGCAGGTCCCACTCCAAACTTAATGTACATTACTTTGCCATGCCTCACGGTACACAATGACCCCTTGCCTGGTTCTCTCACACATCTTCACGCACGCGCACACACACACACTCACACCTTTTCACCACTGCTACACTTGAAGAGGCTCAGTTCTACCACTGGAACACAGGGTTTCAGCACTTAGCACGCCCGGTGGACAGGCAGGCGTTCATCGGGTGCCCGGTACCGGTTTGTCTCACAATTTATTAGTATAATAAAATAAGTGCTCAAACACCAGGCTGCTACCTGCTGAAACTCAAGTCCACGGGAAAAATTAAACATAAGAAGTTCCCATTATCATCGGGGACTTATACAGAATTTGTACTCTTTGAATGCTTTGCGATGTTCTTTCTCTCTGTTGTTTCCCATTCACTGCGGGAGAACGGAGGGACACACCATATTTTGGTTGGAGAGATCTGTGCCCGCAGACGTGCTGTAACGTTCACTTTGCACTCGCCTCAGTCACCGGTTCACATTCTTCTACAATGGTTGACATAATTTTCCAAACTCTTTATTACAAGTGCCACCTTTGTCTAATAATCATTTTTTAGAAAAATTATTCCTTTTTTTTTTTTTTTTCCTTTTTACATTTCACCCTACCAAAACTCTTTACAGTATATTTTTTGTTCTTTCATAGCTTTTTTGTTCCATAGGAGTTATGGAGAATTGATTTTTTTTGATGTGCTTTCTCCAAGCACTATTTGCAGAAGAAACTCAAATCAGCTCTTGAAGAGTTGAAAGCTAATGTAACACAAGGTCACAGCGTAGTCTTTTTTTATCATTTTTACACTTTTTAAAAGTATTCGACAGACGAGAAGGCCGTCCGTCAAGAGATCTGCCTGCTGAAATATTCCATTTCATTGCTTACAAAAAAAAAATTAAAATTAAAAATCCATATTGTCTCATGACTCTGCGTCAACCTATAAAACATGCAATAAAATCACCACTCATCAAAATGTCAAAATGAAGAACAGCAAACTAAATTATTCCTGACCAATGGTTTAGAGTCATGACCTGCAGATACAATATTTTTCTTTTAAAACAAAAATATGTACAATTTACATAAATAATTTACACATGCAGTGAATTGCGATGCACTAAGATTCCCCAATCTCTTATTTATAATACAGAGGATTTCTTGCTGATGACTAGAGGTGGGCTCCGCAATGTTACTGGCTCTGGTAGTTACGACGGTGGCACTGCTTGGGCCGGGCGGGACGCAAAGCAGATCTCCGACAGGCAGCATCTTGTCCCTCGACAGCTCCCGACTTCAGTCATGCCTCCCAACCTGTCAACGACACACAAAATTCATTACAACTCGGCTCAAAACTTTTCTCGGAGTACAAAAGATTTTCAATAGTGACAGCAATGAGCAATTCCTGTCTTTTAAGGACAGTGAATAGTTAGAAGGCTGGTGGGAGAGCTGAAATACTAGAATAATTGAGGACAGTTTTTGCAAAACTTGCTAACTGCAAAATTTGCAAAATTGAGATTTTTGATGGATTCGTTAACATAAGGCAGGCCTCTACATGATGTCCAAAGCGTCTTAGTAAAATTGGGTTATTTCTCTCCATTGTAGTGTGTCAAAGTGTGATCGTTTTTCCAAAACTTGCTTTCTTCTATAAGTGAGAGATACAGCAAACCTTGCTTACTATAGTGTTTTGTCTCTCCTGTAAAATTTAGTTTTTTCAGTTAGCAAGTTTTGCAAAAACGGCCCTCAATTATACTTACTTACAAATGGCTTTTAAGGAACCCGAAGGTTCATTGCTGCCCTCACATAAGCCCGCCAGCGGTCCCTATCCTGTGCAAGATTAATCCAGTCTCTATCATCATACCCCACCTCCCTCAAATTCATTTTAATATTATCCTCCCATCTACGTCTCGGCCTCCCTAAAGGTCTTTTTCCCTCCGGTCTCCCAACTAACACTCTATATGCATTTTTGGATTCGCCCATACGTGCTACATGCCCTGCCCATCTCAAACGTCTGGATTTAATGTTCCTAATTATGTCAGGTGAAGAATACAATGCGTGCAGTTCTGTGTTGTGTAACTTTCTCCATTCTCCTGTAACTTCATCCCTCTCAGCCCCAAATATTTTCCTAAGCACCTTATTCTCAAACACCCTTAACCTATTTTCCTCTCTCAGAGTGAGAGTCCAAGTTTCACAACCATACAGAACAACCGGTAATATAACTGTTTTATAAATTCTAACTTTCAGATTTTTGGACAGCAGACTGGATGATAAGAGCTTCTCAACTGAATAATAACACGCATTTCCCATATTTATTCTGCGTTTAATTTCCCCCCGAGTGTCATTTATATTTGTTACTGTTGCTCCAAGATATTTGAATTTTTCCACCTCTTCGAAGGATAAATCTCCAATTTTTATATTTCCATTTCGTACAATATTCTGGTCACGAGACATAATCATATACTTTATCTTTTCGGGATTTACTTCCAAACCGAACGCTTTACTTGCTTCAAGTAAAATTTCCGTGTTTTCCCTAATCGTTTGTGTATTTTCTCCTAACATATTCACGTCATCCGCATACACAAGAAGCTGATGTAACCCGTTCAATCCCAAACCCTGCCCGTTATCCTGAACTTTCCTAATGGCATATTCTAAAGCGAAGTTAAAAAGTAAAGGCGATAGTGCATCTCCCTGCTTTAGCCCGCAGTGAAGTGGAAAAGCATCAGATAGAAACTGACCTATACGGACTCTGCTGTATGTTTCACTGGGACACATTTTAATTCCTCAATTATACCTTTGTATTTTTAATATTAATAATACAATTACATGAAACTTTACGACAATATAAAGCAATTTAGGAATAATTTAATACATACAGTAAGCAATAATTTTTTTTTTCATAGCTTTATTTATAAAAAAAGTTTTTTTTGGGCTGAATTCTGATTTTTTTTTTGCACACATTTAGGTGCATTTCTCTCGGGTAATGCAATCAATAGCCATTGTACTAGAACAGAGATTACAAAAGACAATGATCAGTGGGTTTTAGAGAGTTAAGAGACAAGTGTACATTGCTCACCTGTGAACAGCAGATCCTTTTGGTTATCTCAAGAAGTGAAAGGGGTGAGTTACTCTCCTCACTGTCCTCTACACAACAGAACCATTTTGTATTCTCAAGAGAAGTAGGGTTAGGTTACTGACATTTATATAGGCTAAAGGTTTTCCCAAGACAATGAGTAAAATTGATCTGTTTAATTTGGGTTGAAAAACAAGTACATTGAATTACGTATATACATATAGGATTTGTTTGGTGTTGACTGAAAATCTGTTAACATTTTATTTTTCAAGTTACCTTTCGACGTGTTCGGATTTGAAAAGTAAGGTACTGTGTAAGAGTGGTTTGAGGACCAAGAAAGGTTTAGGATTGCTTTATGACCAATGTGCTACATGTATAATATTAAAAGGTGATTGTGTGGAATAAATAAATATTTCCATGGGCTAACAACTTACCCATACCACCTCTAATGAGGGTTATGGTTTTAAACATTTGCCTTCTGACATCTCAATATAAGCCATCAAACTTAAAAAAAAAAAATCTTAAAACTTTATGTGTTACAATTATTAAAAAGGTAATATATCTTGTACGACAGATGGCATTGTTTCAATACTGGTATTGTGTCTTCGTCAGCGTCTCTTGGAACAATTGTTAAAGCTAACATCCAAGAGAAATAAATATAAGTTTTCATATGTTGTAGATAATGGTAAGAGTAAACATATATATATTTTTTTTCATTATGAAATTGGTAATGTAGTAATTTCTTGATATAAAATACAAAATTAAGGCCAAAGCAGATGGTTCAGTGGTAAAAACACTAGACTCCCATTTCAGGAGGTCCCGGTTAAAAATCCAAGAATTTTTAGTAGTTTCCTCTAGCTTAAATAACTAGGAACCTAGTTGAGGCAAATGCAAACTTGGTTTCCACTTTCACTACAACGAAGATACAAATTCTGTTTCGTAGACCTGAATCCATATTTGTTCTTGGTGGCTGGTAGACAACAGCAAAAAGGAAGTCAGTGTTTTGAGTGTAACATTCCCAACAGTCACGATATGACCTCGCAGTTAAATGAATATAATTGTGGATCTTGTGTCCAAAACCAGTTAAGTCCATAATATGAATAAAATGAGTTTATGTTGTTTTCATTATAATTTTACTGGATTCTATCGACATCTGTATTGATTTTGAGTCGAACTTGGATAAATCTCATACAAAATTGCATTTGAAATATGGGTTTCAGGAACTTCTCAGCACACCTTTGGAAATTTCACCACAATTTTCTTTCACATCCCCCCCCCCCCACGAAGCTCTCATCATATTTTTACCTTGCTCTAAGCAATATGTCATGATTATTCCTCTTTGTCCCGAAACATTTATGTGAGGGCCTTTTCTGCCGATTTTTGACGCGAAATTAATTTCGGCACAGTGGCGGCTTGGTTGCACAATGGATTTTAAACGCGCTACTCTAAAGTTTAAAATATACCTGAGGGCGTATACATATAAAGCTTATTTATAGCAATTAATAAGTAAAATGACTAAATTCCTATTTATTCTGGACGGGGTCGTGGATTGTTTATTTGATTTTTGAAAAACATTTGAGCACAGAATCGTCATCAGAATGCTACCAAGTACCAAGTCCAACGGTTCATAAAATTCAAATGCAGCTTTCGTAGGCTGTCGGGAGATAGCAGCATTTATTTAAGAACAACTCTTACAACTTTAAAGCAAAATACAAGCTCCTTTATGTATTGTGCCATTTGTGTGCATGTAGATTGAGAAAGTAATGTGCGAAATATGCGACTGTTCGTTGCACAAGCCGAATGAATACATTTTCATGCTTATTACTTCGGACAAATGTCTAGTTGAAACAGATACTTTCCCAGAGAATTTAGTTTCTTCAACTGACGTTGGTGTCCATGCCAGGGAGTGCGACAAACCGTTCTCTGAGGAACGCAGTAGACCTTTTTGACATTAGCCGAACACTATAAACATTTCATAGGTTTTCAACATCTTTAGGTGCAGATGTACAAAACAAGACGCCAGCTGCAGAAAAAAAAATTATATTTTTAATAGTAACAAAGCCGGGAGATTAGGAACATTACTGGGGGGTGTACAAACCTGCAACCCCCTTGAGAAGCCGCCACTGTTGCGACGTGAAGAACAAAAGTGTTTCCATCCTTGTGATTGTTTATTTGCTTCTGAATCGTAATGATGGATCCACGTTTCGTCCACAGTTACAATGCAATCAAAGAAGTTAGATGAATCTTCTTGAAAACGGCGGCAAAAACGACTTAGAAACTGTCACTTTGAGTCGATTGTAATCTGGTCTGCAATCCTCACTTTTTGACACAGAACTGAGCATTTCTCCTCACTAGGTATTGGGTGGGGTAACTCGGGAATTGACTTAACACAAAAAAACAACTCCGTCCCTTTTTGTCCTTGTATTTCCCTTGTGCTTTTTGTGCTCCCCTTCTTCTCCTTGTTCTCCTCGTATTCCATTTGTTATCGTACTCCCATTGTTCTCCTCGTATTTATATTGTTCTCTTTGTATTTCCCTTATTCTCATGTATTCCCTTGCACTCTCCTGGTTTTCCTCGTATTCTCCTTGTTCTTCTCTTCTCGTGTTTTCCTTATTCTCATGTATTGCCATTGTCCTTCTTGCTTTCCCCTTGTTCTCTTCGCGTTTTCTTGTTCTCCTTGTCTTACCATTGCTTTTCTTTGTCTTTTCCTTGTATTTCTCTTATTCTCATGTATTTTCCTTGCTATCATTATGTTCTTCTTATTCTCCTTGCCTCCCCTTTGCATCTGATACAATTAAAATTTTAATCCATTTTGAATCTTGCGTACACTACTTTTAACACTTGAATATAAGTGATTGATTAACTAGCGGACTTACTCGTGTTAATTATGTAAGTCTGTGCAGCTTACAGCTGTTTCGGTACTTCATCACACTATCCTCAGAGCCTACTAGATCCCGGCGTCATCTCGAACTTCTCTGCCTGTTATGTGGGTGTGTTTGATTGTT
This sequence comes from Periplaneta americana, assembly GCA_025594305.2. Lineage (NCBI taxonomy): Eukaryota > Metazoa > Arthropoda > Insecta > Blattodea > Blattidae > Periplaneta > Periplaneta americana. The sequence goes on along the minus strand of JAJSOF020000031.1, from coordinate 89,740,449 downwards.
GAAAAGTGTTGAAACGTGGAGTCAAATAGTGTGTGTGTAGTGAAATTGATCTGTGTGTTGAGAATTTGATCAGGGTGTGTTTTAGTGTGTTTGTATATTTCATATTGTTCTAGTGTGTTATGTTTTTGGTTCTTGGGTTGTATGTGTAGGATTTCCATGTCCGCATTCATGTTACTGTTATGTGATCGGCATATGTAGATGTATTGTGTCCTCTGGTTATTGCTTTAATGTGTTCTTTGTAGCGTGTTTGGAATGATCTGCCTGTCTGTCCAATGTAGAACTTGTCGCAATTATTACGTGTGAGTTTGTATACACCTGCGTGGTCGTATTTATTTGTTTGTGTTTTTTTTTGTGTGTTGAGATGTCTTTGTAGTGTGTTTTCAGTTCTGTATGTTATGTTGTATTTCTGCTTTCTGAATGAAGATGCGATCTTATGTGTGCTTTTGTTTTCATATGTTAGTGTGATGTATTTCTTGTGTTCTTGTGTTTATGTTGTGTTTTGTGTGTTTTTGTGTTTGTTAAGTTTTTGTTTTGTCTTTCTTATGATGCTGTCTATTATGTTTGGATTGTAACGGTTTTCTTGTGCTATGTATTTGATTGTGTTCACTTCTTCATTGTAGTGTTGTTGGCTCATGGGTATGTTGAGTAATCTGTGTACCATTGTCCTGAATGCAGCATGTTTGTGTTGTATGGGATGGTTAGATGTGTTGTGTATGTGTGTGATGGCGGTGGTTGATTTTCTGTATATTTTGAAGGTGTGTCTGTTGTCAATTTTTGTTATGGTGATGTCTAAGAAATTTATGGAGTTGTTGTTTTCAAGTTCCGGTGTGTACTGAAGTTTTGGGTGTATTTTGTTTATGTATTGGTGTAGTTTGTAAAATTTTAAAGTTGAGGAAATGGAAAACCTAGGTAAAAACCCTCTGTCTCTTATTTTGTCCATCATAAGTAACATTTCAGTCAAACTACGGATCGAATTCAGATTCCAAATGATAAGTCGACATTCATCATCAGAGGAGCCTTTTGTCAAGTTACCAATACTTCAAATGTTTGTAATTAGATTTTTTGATCGAATTTTATATCTGAACTGTATTAAAAGATAAAGCTGTGGGAGCAGAATCTGACTCACCTAGATGATTTCCATCTCAGAGAGGGTGAGACGGCTGGTGCTCATAGCCACCCCACTGTCACTTGAGGTCGACTGGACACTGCTGTGGTCATCGGTGTCTGATTGGTTGCTGGTGTACCCAATCACATCAACTTCATCTGAAACAAGACAATAAACAATCAGTATGACAGGTGAAATGTTTTTAATCACAGAAATGCTAATTTATTACGATATAATATATTATGATCTAACTGTGACATAGCTAACATCGGTACACTAGCCATTTTTTAACATAATTATCTCTACCATCTATATTTCCCGCTCCCACAGCTAACTTATTGGCATTGTAAGCCTAAAAGTCTGCTGTTCAAATTTATGCCACTCTATTTCGATCCGCTAATATCAAACTGTCTTCAGTATGGCGTAATAAAATTCGTATTTTAATTATCTACACACAGATGACTCTACTATGTAAAAACACGTTTCTTACTATAGTGTGAATATACAGAGCGAACCTAATTTAATGCCATTAATTTTAGGAAGTTATTCTTTGAGATATTTCAAACAAATATGTATAATAGAATTTTGCTTCCTTTTCGAGATAAAAATTGTTTTATATGATACATTTCTTAGAGTATTTTGGGAGATCCATTGATTTAATTCCCAATAATAGAGCAGTGTATTATGATAATAAATTATTGAAAGAATTTTAGTTTTGTACTTTAAATGTACAGAAATTTGATCCGAACAAATGTAACTTTTCGTTCTGTAAAGGAATTTTTCAATGTTATATTTGTTCCGATCAAATTTCTGCACATTTAAAGAGCAAAACTAAAATTCTTTCAATCATTTATTATCATAATGCACTGTTCTCTTAAATTGACTGAGCATATTGTGAATTAAACCAATGGCTTTCCCAGAACATGCTATGAAATGTTTCATATAAAACCATTTTTATCTCGAAAAGAAAGCAAAAACGAGCACAATAATTGTATTAAACTTTTTTGCTTGAAATGTCTTAAAGAATAACTCCTTGAAATTAACTGAATCACTAAATATGAAAAGGGAATAAGTTCCAGTTTTGGAAAAAATGAGTTAAAATTGTAGCCATACTAATTTGAGTATGCTCTTTCATTCTGCATTACAAACTTAAATAAGAATTATTTTAGCATCTAAATTTGTACACATACAAATATGAGAAGATTTTTTAGTAACACATACAAATATGAGTCAAAATTACAGTGGTAACTCCTCTAAATAAAATAATTGTTTTAACATTAACGACAAAAATATTTTTAAGTTATTTAGATTAATATAATTTCATAGTACATTTACTCAGACCCTTCAATGCTTAAATACAAGTACATCATCCTCAGTAATATGTAGTACTGAAACAGTAAATAGTGTCTGTGCTCACCCGGCTGCTTACACCACGCTCTCGTTCTACAAGTCACTGAGTTCATCGCTCAGCAATGGTTACATCGTCTAGGCAAGGGAGGGCAAAGAAGACCAATAATGTAGAACAGTACGTACAAACGTACTGAATGACTTTTAATTGACTAATTGTTTTTACCCCCATTTATGAAAAAAGAAGGGACTCAACTGTACTAATATGATACCCATTAAAAAATAACATCTGAAAAACTTCGATAACCTAGCTTTCTAGCACACATAAAGGATGCAAATAATTAATCTTGTATTGCTACTTGAGAAATGTATTAGAGTGTAACATGCTGTACCTAAAGAATTAGAAATGTGGGTGTGAGTGACAGAGAGTATAGGCATCGGACGGGGAACAGATGAAGGCGTTGAAGAAAAAACATCTTAGATGGTTTGGTCATGTAAGGAGGTTGGGGAGTGAAAACTGGCCAGCAAGACTGTTACGAACAATGGCAGGAAAAAGAAGGAAAACAGGACATCCGAGATGGAAATAGGAAAAAGAAACGAAGGAGACCATGTCATCCAAAGTACTTAAAGAGAAAGAGTGGGATAAAGAGAAACCTTTGGAAAGTAAGAATCGTGGAACTTCAGTTGCAGCTGACTGGTGTTTTAGACATTCATGCAAGGTACAATGCAGTTCTGTATGTATAACATTCACATTTGCATATACAGGGCGATTCTTGACGATTTAACGTCACTTAAAGTGCTTATTTCCGAAGACATTTTGAGCAAAAAATGCCATATAAACATGGGTCCTGTTCTCAATATTTTCAGAGTTATACCAATTTGAAGTTACTTGTAAAATACCATTATTCTTTAGTTTTAAGAGTAAAATGATATTACAGATAAAGAATGAAGTCGACCTAGTTGGCAAGTTGATATAGCGCTGGCCATCTATGCCCAAGGTTGTGGGTTCGATCCCGGGCCAGGTCGATGACATTTAAGTGTGCTTAAATTTGACAGGCTCATGTCAGTATATTTACTGGCATGTAAAAGAACTCTTGCGAGACAAAATTCCGGCACATCCGGCGACGCTGATATAACCTCTGCAGTTGCAAGCGTCGTTAAAACATAATTTTTTAAGAATGAACTATTCAGGAGTATCATTTCTTTAATTAGCCAGTATTCTGAAGCTAAAAATGTGTTGTCAATCCCATAGTTGCTTCGTACAGAGTTTTTTCTTTCGATTTTTAACTAAAATTACATTCTTCTTACGCACTTATAGCAATAATTGTTACGAGTCACGCCACTCTTGTAAAATCTTTACGACTGTACATTAGGATGCAGAATTAAACTGTAAAGAATCACGTTCCTAAAGCCGTATAATTTGTAACAATATTGCTGTGATAAGTGCGTAAGAATTATGTAATAGTTAAAAATTGAAAAACAAAATCGGTACAAAGCAGTTAACATATTTTTAGCTTCAGAACACTAGTCAATTAAAAAAAAATGATACTTCTGAATAGTTCATTCTCTATCTGTAATATTCTTTTACCATTAAAACTAAAGAAAAAAGGTATTTATGCTCGACCATGCCGAAATGTAGTAATTATACACCTGGTAGTAGCCCTTTAATGCACCTCACTAAAGTACACCTATTCATTATAATTCAGTTGTTTAGCCAATGAAAAATCACCTTTGTACTGATTATACCATTATAAAACCGCAAGTATCGATTATTCTCGGATATGCAATCGAAAGACAATTAGCGAAAAATCACGGAGGCTGGAAATCCAATACTGTTGCAGAAGGTTATGTTCTGTTACTATAATAATTAGCGTTAACTGTAAATAATATTCAAATAAATTCAATTTGTCATCTCGTTTTTCAATTCTAAATCAATTTCCAGGTTATATCAAGCCTAATCTTCATGTTATTCTCTAGATTATATCAAGGTCAATGACATTCGTGTTTTGGAAAAAATCAATACTATCGCGTCTGCGCACATCTCACAATTCAGGGCAGTTCAACTCCTCACTTACATAACCATAACATGAATACTTCTGAATAATTTCAAGTTAGAAATATGGTCGAGCATAAAAAGTCGTATGAAACTTGTCTATAATGGTAATTAAGACGCTCGTATGAAAATTATGAAACTTGCTTGCGCTCGTTTCATAAACAAACATACTCGCGTCTTAATTACTACCATTATAGGCTCGTTGCATAATGTACTATTCTCTAACAACTTCAAATTAATGTTTATTTCAGTGTTTAATTAATAGTTCATAGTATTTTGTTGTTTAATTTGTAAATAACTCTTGTATACATGTAACTCTCATCTAACTCTGTACTATTCTCTAACAACTTCAAATTAATGTAACTCTGAAAATATTGAGATTAGGACAAATGTTTATATGACATTTTTTGCTCAGAATGTATTCAGTAATAAACTCCGTAAATGATGGTAAATATATAAATTCAACAGGAAAATTTCCACCCCTCAACATTCTCCAGAGACAGAAGTGTGATCGAAGCTATACTAGGGCTCTCGCGAAAGTCAAATTTCTGGATTTTTATGGTCATATTACTTTTGTTATAACGTATTCACATTTCAGTCTATGAGAATAGGGGAAGAATAAGTTTCTTGCCCGTCGCATTTCGCGTGAACTGTTGATAACGCATTATATGAAAATGTAAAGCGCCACCTGTGGAAATAGCGCACGTATGATAGAGCGTAATGAAGAATCATGCAAATCACACTTGGTGGAGCACTGGAGAGGTCTGAACACATCAATCCTCATGAACTCTAAACTGAAACGGAAGCCGAGGAATACCTGGAGAGGGGCTATAAAATGTAGCAAGGGAAATCCAGGTGAAAAATCAGAGGAAACGGCCCGGAGGAGTATAAAATAAAATTGAACCTGAGAGGAAGGCTGAAGCAAATTGCCGCGTTTATCATAGGAAGTGTGAGAATACTCATATATGAGAGTTGAAGGGGATGGGCGGTGGCTGACAGCAGAATATGTTCCCGCCTTTGCCCCCCCCCCCCACTCTGATCTAAAGTGCTCTTGCTCATATATATTTTATGAGGTGCATACATTTGTCTTTTTGTACGCTCAAACATATTTACTCCATTCTTTTAAGAGAACGATGTGTTAGGAGTGTTCCGAAGGAAGTATTCTTAAAAAATGAGAAGAATGGAACTCTGTAACTCAATTTCTTATTCCCTTCCTGGAGTTATCTACGTCTAAGGTACACAACTTAGTAAAATAAAATTGGTTCTTAATACTAAAGGAGAATTTTATTTTCCATTATTCAAACACTTTTTTATTATTGTTGTCGTCGTCGTCGTCGTCCTCATCATCATCATCATCATCATCATCATCATCATCATCATCATCATCATCATCATCATCATCATGTAATTATATCTGGCCATGATCACCATCAGTGGCGTACGCAGAATTTTGTCAAGAGGGGGGTCATTATTAAAATTAGTTACAATTTACTTTATCGGTATTTTAAATTTTGTATATTACTAGTATTATTATCTGGAAGGTCCGGGGTTCGATCCCAGGTGGTGACAGGATTTTTTCTCGTTGCCAAACTTTCAGAACGGCCCCGAGGTTCACTCAGCCTCCTATAAAATTGAGTACCGGGTCTTTCCCGGGGGTAAAAAGCGGTCAGAGCGTGGTGCCGACCACACCACCTCATTCTAGTGCCGAGGTCAGGGAAAGCATGGGGCTCTATCTCCATGCCCCCCCCCCCCCAAGTGCCTTCATGGCATGTGACGGGGATACCTTTACCTTTTACTAGTATTATTATTATTATTATTATTATTATTATTATTATTATTATTATTATTATTATTATTATTATTATTATTAAAAATATGAAATGTCAAATGCACAAAACGTTAAACGAATGTTTCACAATAAAGTCAGAACTGAAACTAACGAAGGGTGAATACCGCTCTTAAAATGAGTTTAAAATCGACAATGCACAATATTTAACATTTACACTGGACACCTGTCAAAACAACCTTTTCAATATGTTTCACAACAAGTTAAATTTCTTATTGTGTCGGCTTCATTGTATTACAAGGTCGGTACTAGGCGGTAGATCTCTCTATAATAAAGATAGCATTGTTATAATTCGAACTTGCCGTAGAACAAGCACAGGGATTATACTGAAGGAGGGTTAGAACTATGCCTTGTGTCGATGTAGATTTTGTTACTCTGACAGTGAAACATTAGAGAAGGAAAACGATTATGGATAAAAAAAATATTCAAATCTAAATATGTGATTTAAAAAACAAATGAAGGGGATTCAAACCCGGTAACCACACTTTCATACGCCCCTTATCACCATCGTACCATCTTCATCATTAAGTATCACTACCGTCTTCACCTCCATCTCCATTCGCATAATAATAATAATAATAATAATAATAATAATAATAATAATAATAACAATAATAATAATATTCTTGTTACGACTATGACTTCTTCTCGTACCATACCCACAATATTACCATTTAAGGTACTAGGCCTAGAGTAAACAATTTTTCCCTTAAGGTTTCGTTTCAGGAACAGATTTGTGGAAATTCTTATAAGGAGGTGTATCACAGCTTGCTCTTGATGTCAGAAAGGAGCTGTTTAAAATATATTTTACAGTCAGCATTTAAAAACTGTGATTGCTATTGTCTTCATTATTAATAAAATGTATACTTAACAGATAAGCCATTTGTTGGGATGGATACTGCATATTCGGGACAGGGGTTCAAATTCCATCCCTCAACAATTTCTCAACTGTAATATTTAATTTTCTTTATTCATTTGTTGTTTACAACTTTCATTAATTTAATGGTGACCCTACATCTCAATACTGCAGTTATTTTCTAATAATAATAATAATAATAATAATAATAAAGATAATAATTATTATTATTATTATTTATTTATTTATTATTAATATTCCATGTATGGTGGGTCCCTATCACCACGGCATGGCGCGTCCTCAGGTTGCGGATAGAGGAGACGGCCTCCAGATATGGAACGAATATATTGAATAAGCAGTCGTGGACAGCCAGGGGTGGTCCTCCAGCTTGGGGGTTATAACAACCCATCACCGTAAAAAAAGCTTGTTACGAATTCCTACAGTAAGTTAGAATTCTATGCCAGCAAAGGAATAAGGTTTTGAGATTTGTCTAGTCTTTATAGAACAGGAGGGGTAACATTAGTAGCAAAAGAACTAGCTAGATATAGAATAGACTTTGTGGGAGTACAAGAGGTTAGGTTAGATGGGAACATATCACAAATAGGAGATTACTTGTTGTATTATGGGGAAGGAAACAATAAACCAATTAGGAACAGGATTCTTTGTACATAAAAGAATAAAATCAGCAGTAAAAAAAATTTATCAGTGAAGGTTATCATATTTAGTACAAATTTAAGGGTAGATGGTGCGACATCATGGTTATAAATGCTCACGCCCCTACAGAAGAGAAAGACGACTATATAAAGGATAGCTTCTATGAAGAATTGGAACATACTTTTGATCAGTTCTAGATATCATGAAAATTTTATTGGGGATTTCAACCTAAAGTAGGACGGGAGGAGATTTTTAGACCAACTATTGGAAAAAGATCACCAATTAGTAGTGACGTACCATCTTCAAAAGTACAACATTCCCCATAAGGATATACATAAATATACTTGGACTTCTCCAGATGGATTGACACATAACCAAATTGATCACATCTTGATAGATAAACGGAGACATACTAGTATAGTAGATATTCGAACTTTCAGGGGTGCAGACTGTAATTCTGACCATTATTTGGTGATTGGAGAATTAAGAGAAAGATTATCAGTAGCCAAAGTAGAGCAACAAGTTAATATTACTAAATTCAATATTTTGAAATTAAAGGACGAGGAAGCTAAGCAAAATTATCAGGTCGAAATTTAACTTTAGAAAGTTAATGAGAAAGAATTAGATGTTAATATGGGAAAATATCAGAGATAGTATCAAAATTGCAGCTGAGCAGAGCATAGGTTATTATGAAACTAAGAAAAAGAAACCGTGGTTTGATGAAGATTGTTGCATGGTAGTAGAAAGAAGGAAACAGGCAAAATTGAAATTCTTACAGGATCCAGTTATTATTTCAATGAAAGACGGGAAGCAAATACACTTAGGAATAAAAAAGAGGTTACTTGAAGGAAAAACTGAATGAGGTAGAAACAAATAGTAAGAATAAAAACATTCGAGATTTATATAAGGGTTGAATTTAAGAACGGATATCAGCCAAGGGTAAACGTGATCAAGGATGAGAATGGTGACTTGCTTGCAGACTCTCCATCAATCCTAAACAGATGGAAAAACTATTTTGCGCAACTACTAAATGTACATAGGCCAAATAGAAATGATCAGGACAAAATTGAAATACAAACTTAGCCATTTTAAGAAATTGCGATAGAAAATCTACAAGTCTCCAGGTATCCAGATTCCAGCAGAATTAATACAAGAGAGTAAACAATTTATAAACTTGTCTGCTAAAGGAAATTGTACCAGTCAATGGAAGGAGTCCATAATTGTACCTATTTTTAAAAGGGGGACAAAACCAACTGAACAGAATATCATTGACGTCGTACAAAATTTTGTCAATATTCTTTATAGGAGGTAGTAGATGAAATTATTGGGGATCACAGCGGTTTTGCGTAATAGATCGACTATTGATGTCAGATAATGGAGAAAAAATGAGTATTAAACATCAGTTATTCATAGATTTCAAAAAGGCATATGACTCGGTTAAGAGGGAAGTATTATATGATATTCTTATTGAATTTGGTATTCCCAAGAAACTAGTTCGATTAATTAAAATGTGTCTGTGATTACAGCAGAGTCCGTATTCAGTTTCTATCTGATCCTTTTCAATTCACTGCGGGCTAAAGCAGGAGATTATTAATAAATATGCCATTAGGAAAGTTCAGGATAACAGGCAGATTGAAGCATCATTTGTCTATGCGGATGACGTGAATATGTTAGGAGAAAATACACAAACGGTTAGGAAAACACGGAAATTTTACTTGAAGCAAGTAAAGCGATCGGTTTGGAAGTAAATCCCGAAAAGACAAAGTTATATGATTATGTCTCCGAAATGGAAATATAAATATTGGAGATTTATCCTTCGAAGAGGTGGAAAAATTCAAATATCTTGGAGCAACAGTAACAAATATAAATGACACTCGGGAGGAAATTAAACGCAGAATAAATATGAAATGCGTGTTATTATTTTGAGAAGCTCTTATCATCCAGTCTATTCAATTTGAAAGTTAGAATTTATAAAACAGTTATATTACCGGTTCTTCTATATGGTTGAAACTTTCACAGAGGAACATAGGTTAAGGGTGGTTGAGAATAAGGTGCTTAGGAAAATATTTTAGCGGGATGAAGTTACAGGAGAATGGAGAAAGTTACACAACACAGAACTGCACACATTGTATTCTTCACCTGACATAATTAGGAACTTGAAATCCAGACGTTTGAGATGGGCAGGGCATTTTCGTATAATCCAGAAATGCATATAAGTGTTAGTTGGGAGACCGGAGGAAAAAGACCTTTAGGGAGGCCGAGAATAATGGGAGGATAAATAAAATGGATTTGAGGGAGGTGGGATATGATGATAGAGACTGGCTTAATCTTGCACAGGATAGGGACCGATGGCGGGCTTATGTGAGCGGCAATGAACCTTTAAAAGCCATTTGTAAGTAAGTAAGTAAGTAATTTATTATTAATATTTGTGTGGTGAAAACAGCCAGAGGCCAATTATTGTTCAGCACAATACACAAGAGAAGATACAAAGGTGCAAAAATAAATAAATAATATCTTAAATCAAGAAAACATACATAAATAAAATTGAAAACAAGAACAGTAAATACTAATAATCAAAACGAAACTATACTTTAAAAGGATCTAAATTGTGCCCATGCAAATTGGCATATTTTATGCATCTACAGACTGGAGAAAGTGATTTTGAATTTCTGTTATAAAATTTTTTTGAAATCTTAAACCTTTGTAGGAATACGAAGGCTGATATTGTTTTTATTATTATTATTATTATTATTATTATTATTATTATTATTATATGATCAATATTGTATGTTTATTCATAATATGACATGACTTTTTTATGTAGACTACTGGACTGTACCCGAGCACGAGCATATGCTCATTTCGGGTATCCATACATATGTATTCATTTCAAATGTAAATTGTAAATAAATTTGAATTAAAAAAACTGTAAATTTAATAAATTATATGGTGTTAATTCATATTAATATATAGCATTTAAAAATAAATGTCATAATCATTTTGTTCATAATTTAACCTTTTTATTGATTTTGTGTATTTCATAATATTCTGATTGTATAAAACTATTTATTGTCTGTATTGCCCAGTAGCATTTCTGTGGAGTTAACAATTTCAAACTTCTATGATGTGTAATATGCAGGCTTCGAGACTTCGGACCCAATAGAGCAGTTCAGTGGGAAATCCTCATAACGGGGTACTGAGTATAGTGGTAAAGCGTACAGTGGGTGGGGGTACTGTATAATGAATGCCAACAAATACTCAAAGGAAAACGCTCTGGATTTGAAGGTTCTGACGAATAATTTGGTTTTCACACAAACTGTGTCTGAAACTATTACATGGTTAGAAGAGTCAGAGCAAGAGATGCCGGAAGCCTTCAAATTAATTTAGAAAATGATGCAGAGAATTATTGAGACATCAAGTACACCGGTTACTGGATGTGTAAAACAGAAGTGGAAATCAATTTTAAGTAAAAATAACGGATATGGAACATTGTGTAACATAAACAGCAAATTAGTGGATACAGAGTCACCCGAGAATAAAAGACTGTCTCTTAGAGACTGCAATGATGTTAGGTTTTTTCGTTTTGCTCCTATCACGTCATGTGGCGTAGAGCGCAGCTTTCTACAGTACAAACTTTGGCAGATAACCGAAAAAGATTTACGTTTGAGACACTGAGAATGTATCTTGTAGTACATTGCAATTCGGTACTGTAACTGCACTTCCTAAAGACGACCAATAGGATAAATGAAAAGAATTAAAATTGCTACATGCTTATTTCCACCATTAACACTGTGTATAATTAAACACAAATGCTTATAAAATACAGGAGAATAAATGCTTTTCACATTCTTTTGACATTATCATTGTGTAATGTATATTTACTTTCAGAATGTACATATGTGTGTTTCCCCATACCACCGTACTCTACTCTAAATATCATCTCTATCTACCTGCAGCGAGTCAACAACCTATAGTGCATGCACAGTAAACTTATTGTATCGGGTCCAAAGTCTCGAAGCCTGGTAATATGACTTTCAATAACATACAATCGTATACTTCGCTTAGTATACAAAAACATATTGATGGAATAACGGTCTATGTTGCCCTCCGATAGTAAATTTATGAGCGGAATTACGATGTTACATTTTTCGTCCTCCTGCACAGTTAACAGATTGTAACATAGACCGTTATTCGGCCCAACGCTTCAATTTTAAAACCTTGAAATGAAAAGGGTTACTTCTGCTGTAACGGCACTGCAAATGTGTTATTCTTGTTAATTAACAAGTTAATGGAACTATTCTATATGTTCCGGGCAACACTAGTATAATCAGTGCGTATGAAGAGTTCAGAAACTCGAAAATTTTAGAAACTGGGGGACCTTAGAAAAGAAAGCGGTGAGTCACGGCATCAGTTTTAATTAAAGGCAGCAACTTCCCATACGGAACATCCTGTACGAACAAAGACTTTAAAGAGAAACTAGACAAATCTGAATGCTCTTTGTTGGGGGGGAGGAGAGCATGTTACGCTGGTTAGTTGTGTAACATTGGCACCCTGCCACCCCACACGTCACCGGGCCAGGCTATTCTGGGACCGCAGAAACAAACAACTCCTCCTCCTGTACGCAGTCAGTCCAGTACATCAATAATGCGAGGGGGCAGCCCCCACGCTGCCTGACGGGGACAGATTGCCGATCCGCTGCGATTGCCATTATTCTGGGACTCAATTGGAGGGATTTGGGAAACGAGGGCGGGGGCTCAAAACTAGATCAGGGTACGAAATATCAGACTCGGCATCTGCACCCCGTCAAAAAAGAACTGTCTCAAACGCATGGGAATACACGAATTCAAAAATCCTGAAATACAGAAAATTATTTTAAGGTTTCTATCTATTCAACCTGATCTGGCACTGAACGCCTGTCAAAGAGAAACTATCCCATATCTGACGGTAAACCCTCAGACTTAATGATTTTTATGCTCGACCATGCCGAAATGTAGTAATTATACACCTGGTAGTAGCCCTTTAATGCACCTCATTAAAGTACACCTATTCATTATAATTCAGTTGTTCAGCCAATGAGAAATCACCTTTGTACTGATTGTACCATTATGAAACCGCAAGTATCGATTATTCTCGGATATGCAATCGAAAGACAATTAGCGAAAAGTCACGGAGGCTGGAAATCCAATACTGTCGCAGAAGGTTATGTTCTGTTACTATAATAATTAGCGTTAATTGTAAATAATATTCAAATAAATTCAATTTGTCATCTCGTTTTTCAATTCTAAATCAATTTCCAGGTTACATCAAGACTAATGTTAATCTTATTCTCTAGGTTATATCAAGGTCAATGACATTCGTGCCTCGGAAAAAATCAATACTTTCGCGTCTGCGCACATCTCACAATTCAGGTCAGTTCCGCTCCTCACTTACATAACCATAACATGAAAACTTATGAATAATTTCAAGTTAGAAATATGGTCGAGCATAAAAAGTCGTATGAAACTTGCCTATAATGGTAATTAAGACGCTCGTATGAAAATTATGAAACTCGCTTGCGCTCGTTTCATAAACACACATACTCGCGTCTTAATTACTACCATTATAGGCTAGTTGCATAATGTACTATAATGTTTGTCTGATCTGGCATGAAAAATTATTTTTAGGCAGTCATTCCTAAAAATAGATGATTTAACGGTAAGCAAGCGTGTTAAAAACTGGCCATTTTACGGTAGTGTGCGAGAAGTGCTTTTAACACTGACTTTCAGCTCTTTTGCGTCTATTGTCAATTGTTTCCCCACCAAATGTCACACTACAGCAATTTTATTGTAACCTAACAATAAAATGATTCAAACAATGACAGGAATATTAAAGAAAATGCTTGTTTTTGGTTAAGAAACGTACACAAATGAAATAAATTGCTTCAACAGCTATTTTACTGACAACTATAAGGAACAAGAATTACATGTAATTATTAAAAAAATAGAGGCACCAGAGTTTGAAGAGTTGACCTCTCGATCTAAGTTGATCGTTTAATAATTCGTTTATCTTTATAGTAAATCATAGTAGTAATTTAGGCCCAAGAATATATAACAAATTTATATTTAAATATCCTAATCTTGTCAATTGTAATAGTTGTAGTATTAAATTTAAGAAGTTATGTATGAATTTTATAAATAATGAAAAATTGTAAATTTAAATTTATATATTCTTATTGTGTAGTAGACATAAGACAAATTGTATTATATACTTCTTAATTTAAATTCAGGAATCCGCCCCTGAGTACGAGTTCTACTCTTTCAGGAGTGAGCTAAAGTTTTATCTGTTTATATTATATTTTATGTTACAATTTAGCAAAATAAACATACATTTAAAGAATTCAGCTTCATTAATTAGATTTTAGGATGATAATAATTTGGTTATAAAATTTCTAGAGCAAATATTGGTAGTAGATTCTACTAAATTGACTTCACTCATTCTTCCCGTAGTCTTCAAATGCTATTTCGTACGTTATTAAATGTCATTTCAGTTACTATACGTTTTTATCAGCTATGCGCCTTTTCCTTCAGATCCCTATAAAAGATACGGATGAAATTTTACTGTATTATTATTTTTAATTTCATTTTATTGGGTTATTTTACGACGCTGTATCAACATCTCAGGTTATTTAGCGTCTGAATGAAATGAAGGTGATAATGCCGGTGTAATGAGTCCAGGGTCCAGCATCGAAAGTTACCCAGCATTTGCTCGTAAAAATCTCAACCAGGTAACTTTCCCCGACCGGGATTCGAACCCGGGCCACGTGGTTTCGCGGCCAGACGCTGACCGTTACTCCACAGGTGTGGACTGTATTATTATTATTATTATTATTATTATTATTATTATTATTATTATTATTAAGGATATCGCGTACTAAATTCCTATCTCCGCATTTAATCTCTCGTAGGTTGGCAAGTCTGATGTTACATGCGCTTTGCGATTGTTAAAGAATAAGGAGTTTATTTCAGTAACTTATTTCGCCGATACGGCTAACAACTTACTATTAGCACAGTCTAATATATACAGTCACGAAGCTTGAGTTCTTGAGGGTACTGGGAACAATAGACTGTGCCGGTACTATTTCTCATTGTCTGTGATGAGGCGATAGTAGCGATCCTAGTGGTTAGCAACTATCTATGGATGCATATTTACTACGTATTGAGCTTCGTGACTGTATATACTAGACTGTGCTATTAGTAGCATAATAACTAAAAGCTGAAAGGGGATAAAACAAAGACGCTGGCTAGAGCGCACATTGAGGCTATCTGCTAGAGACCAATGGGGATAATCTATGCTGGTAGGTCAGACTAAGAGCTATGGTATAGTAATGGAGCAACGGTAGAATGAAACGGCAAGAAATCGAAATACTCGGAGAAAACCTGTCTCGGAGTCTTTTTGTCAATAAAAAATTTCACTGCCATCGTCGGGGATCGAACCCCGGTCGCTTCGGTGAAAGACTGTCGTCTAACCGACCAATGGCCAGTTTTACAAACGTTCTTCAATGTTCAGTAGGCTAATGATTTCTCAAACCACTCACTAACTTATACAACAACTCTTCTTATATGCACAAACCTATCGAAAAAATTAGCTTTCAGCTGTTTTCATCGAAATAACAAAGCCTATTGGATACATTGGAAATACAGGCTGATCCGTTTGAGTATGGATAATATTAATTTATTATTATAAAGCTATTATGATTGTACGAGAAATTTCTTGCTGGTAATATTATGCTTAAAAGATGGGAGTTTCCATATATGACAATCAAAAATGCACAATCTGAAAGGACAAATGAAAATCGTAGATGATTAAAATGGCTACTACAAATCAACAGCGGGCACAATATGTTCTTTGGTATTCTAAATTTGAGAGTGTTAAAAGAGTTCAAAGGGAATTTCGACGTGAGTATGGTGTGCATAATGTACCTAAATATGATTCCATAATGTTGTGGTATCGAACATTTGTAGAAACAGGTTCTGTGTTAAAAAAAAAAAGACATGCAGGAGGTCGCAGGCGAAACCCAGTACGAGAAGCAGCTATCTCTTGCTTTGGTCCCGAAACTCCCCAGATCTAACCCCTCCTGACTTCTTCGTGTGGAGTTTTGTTAAAGACATTATCTATTCACAGAAACCCAGGAACATTGATGATCTGAGAGTAAAAATTACTCAAGCTTTTCAACAAATCACCCCTCTTATGTTACAACGGACATGGACTGAATTGAATCACCGTTATGAGTTGTGCAGGGTGCGCAATGGGGGTTATGTCGAGCTCTGAAGAATCTCCCATGTTTCAGTGTTGTATGCACAAAGTTTCAACAAATGAAGTTCAGTAGTAAATGTTTTACGGCGTTTTTATTTTATCCATACTCAAACGGATCACCCTGTATTTACATTACTAAAGACAGCGACTATGGTGATTAGACTTATTGAAATATAGTAATGTTATAAATCTTCAAAATAAGTTTATGATCTTCAGGAATGTCACAACACTTCGAAGTCCACCAAGCGGCATTCTGCACTGTTACAAATGGTAGTACACGACACGTCGATAATTGCTATTGACATAGAACGTGATAATTCCATAATTATTGATTCAACGGTTCGGTTTGAGGCTAGTGTTGATCAATCTCAAGAAGTAAATACAAAAAAAAAATATTTTTGAGTCAGTTCGTGAATATTTTATGCTGAAGTACAAAATTAATGGAATATTGAAGTGCTAGGTTTGTTTTCAGGCTCTCGAGGAACCATCTCAAACTTTTTTTGTTGAATTTAGTAAGAGAGTTAATGTTCCAACCAGTACATTAAAAACTTTAGCCGTTATTGCGGTTAAATATTCAGTACAAATTCTCAGAAACCACTTATATGGACAAAGAACTCTAAAAAAATAATTGTATGAACAGCGAAGAGATGAAAATTCCGAATTGTAATATTGTGTAAATTTTGTTTGGCGTACTTACATTGGAAACTTTTATATTACGTGGCGTATTGGAATTGTTTTTGTGTCCACAATATGCTGTGTCCTTTGGGAAACCCCTTTCTTAAGGGCAGCTACTTTATGGTTAATACGTCGATACATTTAGACCAAAATTATATAGAAATTTCATTGATTTCTTTACAAAATTTAACGAAGAAGAGTTCCAGGAACGTTTATATCTGAATAAAGTTGAAATCACGGATTTGGTAACAAAGATACAAGATAGCTTATCAAGCATTACGCAAAATGTCACGCACCATTACAATATTTCCACGCGACTTACAAGCAAACACTCTCACGGGGGCAGATAAAAAAGTTTTTTTTTTTTTTTATTTTCTTTCACCATGTTAATAATGAACAAGTGTTCATACAAATTTTGGCCACTCGAGTGCAATTACGAGGACCGTAAAAATAAATTCTTCCGGAGGCCGTTTACAGAAAGAAAACACAATTTCATTGGAAAAACTTACTGGAACAGATACGCTATTTTTCAACATATTCCCCATCGGAATAGAGCCATTTGTCATACCGTGGGATCAACAGAGAGGTGCAGACGGCTGTCACACACTGGTTCCGATACCAGGCGGCAGACTTCTACAACACAGGGATGCAAAATTGAATCCACGGTATGAAAAAGTCTGAATTCCGGTGAAAATATGTTGAAAAATAGCTGAACAATTGCTGTATATGTTCCAATAAATCTTTCCATGAAATTGTGTTTTCCTTCTGTAAACGGTCCTAGGAAAACTTACTTTCTGGTCGGCCCTCGTAATTCCGCTCGAATGGCCAAAATTTGCAGAAGCATTTGTTTTGACATTATTAAAACAGTGGAAGAAAAAAAATAACTTTCTTTATCTGTCCCCATGAGAATGTTTGCTTGTTAGTTCATACGTCTCATCTTCTTCGTGGTTGCAAGGTTTTTCTTTTCTTTTTTTTTTCAGGGCGCATGTAATAGCCTGTTTCTACACGGTTAAATTTTCCATGCGCGTATGTATGCAATATGGAGAGAATATTGAAAGAATCAAGTTGAAAATGCACGTTCAATTAAGATGCATGCAGATTTCGTGTCTGCATGGTGCGCCGTGTTGAACGTCATCTTCATTACATATAATTACACTGGGTGTTCATTTCAAAGTGTGTCATGATGTCACTATTGTTGAGTCAGCGATTTGAAGCGAGTTTCAGCTTTTTTGTCAGAGAAGTTGCCTATTAATCAAGGCATTCAATCTGAACTTGAGAACGTGTACTATATAACTTGAACGTCGAGCAACAGATTGCGGTCTGTAAAGTCTGTGTGCTACCATAACCTTTTTCGAACTGTGTTTTGCGCGGGAAGTCGTACGCAGGGTATTTGTTATCATCGGTTGCGTACGGCAACATTCCACAATACAAATCAAATGCTCCGTGTCCATGTTGATCGTCAAAGTTAATGTCAACAAATACGTAAGTAATCGTCTTAACCGTCTCCACATATCCCGACAGTAAGAAAAACCTCACCTCAGTACGTGTTTCCAAACAGTTCACATTCCTGCCACTACAGGTGTTACCGTACGTATCGGTAAGTACTCTTCAGAATGAATGCCGTACTTGCTAGGCAACTTCTCTGGCACATACGTAATACGCCTTTGTGGAAGTGTGGGAAGATTGAATTCTCTAGGCTCAACGACTAGCCACATGACGGCATACAGCAAGCCATGACACACTTTGAACTGAACACGCATAATATTAAACATCAGTCCAATACTTAGGCCTACTTGGTTCCTAAAATTGTGGTTCAACACTCCATAGGCACTCGTATTTGCATAATATTCAATAAAGCTAATCATACTTGCCGCCATTTTCAGCTTAAAAGGTCCACCATCATCAAACAAAACAATTTTCAGTTTATTCACGGCCACCTAGAACAATCAGCTGCTCGCTACATTCTACTGTTGAACAAAATAACGCACAGGATACCCACCGACAATGGGAAGCTTTCAATTTTAGTGGAAAAAAAGGCATGCAAAATTGAATACATTTCGTGCACTATTGCATGCATTGCTTGAGTGCCTAAAATTGAAAGAAAGATTGAACCGTGTAGATGCACATTAAAGATTGGTAATTAATTAGTTATTAAATATTCTTTCGAAAAATCGGACATAAGCCACGGCTCGGCCTATTCACTAAGGTGTTAATTGCAAACAAAACCAGTTAAGTAACAATGAAGAGTATCGCCTTATTAATATATCTTATGGCGTGGTGCATAACGATCGATGGGAACGGACGCTTTAAAGCTTTTCCTTTAAAACACTGCGGCCCAGCTCTTTTTACTCATTTTATGCCCATTTGATAAACTGCAGAGAAAGCAATTTTAGATGAGAAATCGGGAAAAATGCTCCGGAACAAAAAGTTCTTGCAGAACTTTCAGCGGAAAATGAAACAGGATTTTGCCGTATAATTACAAAAGATTTTAAGCAGCTTAAATACCAAGAATCGGAAGCAATAATAGCGCCATTACTTTGAGGTCTGCCTTGAACTAACCCTAAAAACGTCCATTTGCAAAATTAAAGTACAAAAGCCATTTATTACACGATTTGTGCAAACGAGGGAACAGGAAACAAGACTAATGAAAGTGTATGCAAAGAGAAAGAGAGAGCGGAGCGCAGCGAGGCTGCCTGCCCCCAGAAACAGCTGACGGCTGCATGGTTACTAGGGCAACCCCGCGAAATCGATATGGTTCATTCATGCAGGGCAGACCCAGTGATAGCTACAGATGTGGATGTGTTTGCCCCCTCTCTACGTTAATTTCGCATTACGAAGGTTCACGGACCTCCTGCCAAGATGTGAAGTAATGTCTCCTAGACAGCGACACACTAACAAGTCAATGCTTGCATTTGCGGTTTTCTTTCTGAACAAATCTGACATTCTTATGGAGTATAACCAAATACCTTACTATAATAATACCGGACAGCTAGCAGTTTTGCGTGCGAACGATGCTGGTGCTGCTACCTAGGCGGCCGGTGTGGGGATACTCGCGAAACAAGCTGCAATCAACTGCAATGTATATTGTTGCTGAGCTAGTTAATAGTTTTATTAATTAGTGCTGTGTTAAGTACGAAATGGAAATATAAAAATTGGAGATTTATCCTTCGAAGAGGTGGAAAAATTCAAATATCTTGGAGCAACAGTAACAAATATAAATGACACTCGGAAGGAAATTAAACGCAGAATAAATATGGGAAATGCGTGTTATTATTCGGTTGAGAAGATCGTATCATCCAGTCTGCTGTCCAAAAATCTGAAAGTTAGAATTTATAAAACAGTTATATTACCGGTTCTGTATGGTTGTGAAACTTGGACTCTCACTTTGAGAGAGGAACATAGGTTAAGGGTGTTTGAGAATAAGGTTCTTAGGAAAATATTTGGGGCTAAGGGGATGAAGTTACTGGAAAATGGAGAAAGTTACACAACACAGAACTGGACGTATTGTATTCTTCACCTGACATAATTAGGAACATTAAACCCAGACGTTTGAGATGGGCAGGGCATGTAGCACGTATGGGTGAATCCAGAAATGCATATAGAGTGTTAGTTGGGAGACCGGAGGGAAAAAGACCTTTAGGGAGGCCGAGACGTAGATGGGAGGATAATATTAAAATGGATTTGAGGGAGGTGGGGTATGATGATAGAGACTGGATTAATCTTGCACAGGATAGGGACCGCTGGCGGGCTTATGTGAGGGCGGCAATGAACCTTCGAGTTCCTTAAAAACCATTTGTAAGTAAGTAAGTGCTGTGTTAAAATGTCAGGATGTATATGTGCTGTTATAATTGTGACAATTGCAGCATTACAAATTGCTTCAAATCGTACTTTCGATTTCCGACAGTTCATAAAACATGAGTCAACAAAATTCGTTATTAGGCCTAATGCTTTTGTCTCAGTGTTGATAGAACAATAAAAAATAGCTTTTTTTTAAGCCTAATAAATGAACAGAAGTTAAAATATATCTTAAATTTTAAGGTTTTAGCAAATTAAGTTTTATTGTTGTCTACATGCCTTTACTAGTAATTATTACAAGCATCAGAATACTACCATTTTTATTTTTGCAGTTGTCAGCAATGGGTATACAAAACATTATTGTAAATTCATTCCTAATGTCAGAACTGATTTTGTCTCACTAAAGCGAAGAAAAAATATGTAACAATTAATTACGGAAAGTAATATGAAGTATGCAATATTCTCATAATATGCAGCTCTGATATAAGGTAATAATTTTACATTAAATACTATTCAACATTTCTTAAGTGTTTCATATATAATTCCACATTAGTAACTCACGTTTTAAACAATAGTCCGAATCCCGCTATGTTAATATTTGTATATGTGGACGTAATTCCATCCCGCTCTGCTAGATGTCAGGTCCGCGATACTTCGCACTCACGCCAATGCTGCTAGTATACAGCTGTCCGGTATTATTATAGTAAGGTATTTGGTATAACTGTCATTATTGAACTACAGTATACTCTCGATTATCCGGGGTAATGACTGGAAAGAGATAGCCGGATAATGCAAAAAACCGATAATACGAAAGTTTATTATTTTGCATGTTCCATGTAGTATATAGGCTTATTTGTTGAACAAATACTTTTAAATCTATATTTAAGTTCATATTTACTGCCATTTTTCATAGGCTACATATCATGCATATCATGTGATTTAAGACATTTGCTCATTCCGTCGGATCCGGCCATAGTCACTCGTAAGTTGAGTGCATCTGCACATAGTGTGTTGGACATTGTGCCACTGTCACACATCTGTTTGTTCACATTTTGTATGAGGGTTGGCCACAGAAAGGAAAACATGAGAGGCGGAACTTAAACTGGAAGATTCAATCCGGGATCGGAACTGGAATCCGGTGGGGCTTAGTGGATAAAGCGTCAGCAGCAAGAAAAAAACCCGGGTTCGAGTCCCAGTGCCGGGAGAATTTTAACGCTCCACCCGTCCTTCATTGCATGCTCAAAGATTGTTTCATATAAAATAATTTTTATCTCGAAAAGAAAGCAAAATGGTATTAAACTATTTTGTTTGAAATATCTCAAAGAATAACCCCCGAAATTAATGACATTACTTACGGCCCACACTGTAAATTGTTATTTGCGAACATGTTTGTAATGTTCGTAATTTTTCAGTAGGAAAAAAAAACAACAATGACTACATTATGCAACCAGCCTATAATAGTAGTAATTAAGATGGTATGATTTTATGAAACAAAATTGCAAGCGAGTTATGAAATTTTCATACGAGCGTCTTAAACGACAGTCATATAGGCAAGTTTCATAAAGTTTTTATGCTCGACCATATTTCTAACTTGAAATTATTCATAAGTATTAATGTTATTCTTATCTGACTGGGGAGCGGAACTGACCTTGTGCAATATCTCGTAAATTGTGAAATGTGCGCAGACGCGAAAGTACCGGTATTGACTTTTTTCCGAGGAACAAATGTCATTGACCTTGATATAATCTAAATAGTAAAATAAACATTATTCTTGATATAACCTTGAATTTGATTTAGACATTGAAAAACGAGATGACAAATTGAATTTATTTGAATATTATTTACAATTAACGCTAATTATTATAATAACAGAACATAACCTTCTACGACAGTATTGGATTTCCAGCCTCCGTGACGTTTCGCTAGTTGCCTTTCGATTGCATATCCGAGAATAATCGATACTTGCGCTTTCATATTGCTACAATGGTGTTTTCTGATTGGTGGAACACCTGAACTTTAATGAATAGGTGTACGTTTTAATGAGGTCCATTAAAGGGCTGCTACCAGGTGTATAATTAACTACATTTTGCATGGTCGAGCATAATAGTACATTATGCAACGAGCCGATAAGAAGGCGCTAAGATTCGAGTATGGATATTTATGAAACGAGCGCAAGCGAGTTTCATAATTTTCATACGAGCTTCTCAATTCCATTATAGCCGAGTTTCATACGACTTTTTATGCTCGACCATATTTATAACTTGATATTATTCATTTTCTTTGTATCTGACCTTGACCAATGTCCCGTATGTTGTGAGATGTGCGCAGACGCGAAAGTATTGATTTTTTCCGAGGAACAGATGTTCACATTGACCTTGCTAGGCCATAAGAACCTACAGAGATAACATTGAAATTAAATTAGACATTGAAAAAAACGAGATGACAAATTTTTATTT
>JAJSOF020000031.1:89707370-89709870 GCA_025594305.2 Periplaneta americana | reverse complement strand
GTTTCGGATTGGCAGGCAACACGATTATTGCCTGAGCTACACTGGTGACAAAATAAATCAGACTGGTGTGAAACCAGAGTGAATTGTAATAGCAGAGTATTATCTCACGCCTCTATGTTAATTTTAGAATCAGTGCATTCATTAGAACCAAGTATCCAGCTGCTGAAGCCGTTAGCTCCCATGAATTAGCATTTAATTTATTTCCCCTGTACTTAAATTGACGTTTTCTTATTGACAAAATAATTTTTTTAAGTGGATGTGACTAAAATATGTGAAGCATTTCATATTCTGAATGAATAACAGTAGTTATTAAGTGGATCATTATAGTGTTTATAATGTTGAATGGTTTGGTTGTTTTTATTGTCAGCAAACGAAAGGGCCTGGAGAGGATAGGCCACTCGGCAGACATCAAGATTTTCACTGGATATCGACCGCGAAGTGAATGCCTGAAGAAGAGCGAAACCAACTGCGAATGTGAACGTCAATAATGCTAAGATATAAGGGGGATTTTTTTAATATACAGGCTGTATTGTAGTATGTGGGACTCACGTCGCCAGTGGATAGGAGGCATCAAAACAAAGAGAAAACTCTATATGAACATGTATCCCATTGTACCTCGTTTCAACTAAATAAACACGAAAAAAAATAATACGAGATAAATTGAACCCTTAACTTGCAAAAAGTAGTTGTGACAATTTGTGAACTTTTAAAATGCCTCAAAATTCAAACACTGAGAGAAAGCAGATATGGAGACGAGTAGAACAGGAGAAAACGGCATCTCAGGACGAATTAAACAAACCCAAGACTACAGTCTGTGGAGTATATGAGCACAGAGAGTGGCGGCGCACGCGAGTTCCATGGATCTGTGGTTGTAGAACGGCAAGACGTGTCACAGAAGCCATCTAACATTGCCTCAAACAGTGAATTCGGATACTGTACAATAGTAGACGGGGCAAGATGACCACCAGATATCAGTGGTGCCCAACGAGACTGAACAGTCCTCGTTAACAAACGTAAGAGTGATAGACTTTCCATGGGAAGATTTTAAAATAATCATGTTTATAATATATTGCATGCTTGAGTGGGGAGGTAACACCTTACACCTTTTCAATTGTATAAATGAAGCGTACTTAAAGCATTCGTAATATCTCAAGTCTCTTTCATTTCTCGTGAAATGAACTTTGGCATATTACTACATATTAGGCCTACTTCTGCTTTATTGTGCATTTTTAATTTTTTTCAAATTAATAGTAATTCGTTTCCAAAATTTTGGACCAAATTGCTCAATAATCTATTTCCCTTATATTTTCCACAATTCTACGAATTTCTTAAATTGTTCTTACTTTAAAATCTTTGCGATCACTGCGAAAACAACATAATATAAAATGTTTTTTTATATATCTTGAAGAATATGGTTTTCTTCAATTTTTATAAAATGCATTATGGTTTTAAAATTTTCCTGATCTACCGACTATTATTTTTAAAAATATAAATAACAAATCCTAGAGCTAAGATTATAGTCCAGATCACATATCAGATTGGCCATTCCCATGTTATGAAATGGCAACATAAAATGAGAACCACCAGAGCCTCCACCGTCGAAAAGACATTTTTTTATAACGACCGCTAGATGGAAGTACAATTGCTCCATGCAATTCCATAAGGGTTATAACGTAACTTCTTCTGAAGTCGTTAGATGGCAGCATAGTGAAATTGATAAAAGTTGTTGCCTTAAAAGTGCATTAGGCTGCTTAATCTGTTATATGTGATATGTTATACATGTTATCAGGGAAAGCAAATGTAAATTTTAAAGTTTCGGAGAACGAGCGACAAAGAATAAATTTAAAGGGAAAATGAATAGAGATGTACGATAGTTGAAGGGCATATCTAGAAGACCATTAGAGATATCTTAGAAATTATTTCATTGTTAGAAAGAGAAAAGTGTAAGACGAAAAAATTAATTGAAAAAAATGTCACTTTCTCCCTATTAATATCTTTGAAGCCGACAGACTTCAACATAAAAATTCTAGATAGTAATCGCACAAGAAGTACATTGTTTATAAGCCGTTGGTTCAGGCGCCTGAACTTCGTAATTTTTCGTGTCAGGAGAGGATGGCAGAAGCTTTAAACACTGTGAACTCAGACTCGTCATTTTTCAAGCACGATAGGACGAAATATGGGTGGGGATAAATAATTGGAGGCGAAGATGGGGAAACGGTGTTACGGGGAGACAGGGGTGCTAACCACGGATTACGGAGGAGGCCGGAAGCCCGCTCATTGATAAGAAACGCCCCAGGCAGGCCGTCGTTTGTTTGCCGGAGCACGTCTGAGAAGTGGGTGGGCGGGTGACCCGGGAATACGCCGCGACCTTGTACCTCACCTGGCACTGCTTTTAAAAATGGCTGCCTAGGGAACACCTGGTGACACGAGGACAGGTGGAGCAGGTTCGACCCTCATGAGAGGCACTACTGAAGGTTACTGTTCAAGTCTGCCTGGTCCG